>QXVX01007682.1:0-29565 GCA_013436065.1 Halocynthia aurantium
AGAGCCAAATTCGAAACCTCAAGTTCGTAGGGAGCCGCATGAAGACAACACAGGTTATTGAAAAAAGACATTAAAAGGATGTATAAGAGACTAATTACTACCGATAAATATCGGTAAATGGCAATTTTACACAAATGTATCAAATATTTTATAACCCGCACTCTCATTCAGGTGAAAATAATTTAAGTACAATGAAATGACAAATCTGTTACAAATGGCAATGATATATTTTTCAAAGGGTTAGCTTTTTGGGAGCCGCAAGAAGGATAGTTGAGAGCCGCATGTGGCTCTAAAATCCGCGGTTGAGAATCACTATAGCCTTGGAGAAAATGCATTTTCAGCCTTTTTTTTTCAAGATCATAGATTACAATAGAACACCCGCTGTAGCGGGAGTTCTAATTATACCGTACGATTAGTGTATATTAACCATATACGTATCGGCGTTCTCCGGAACGGTAAACTGTGTGTGAGAAATACACTGATTTCTCAAAACAATTTTTATTTTTAGAATATACATATAAAAAATATAATCTACTTACAACAAAAACAATAATACTATCTGCCCCCTACGTTAGCAAAAACAGAGAAGCATTCAAATAGTAACTTAAATGATCAAGACTAGGAAATAATAAATTTCGACTCCACTACACAAGGTTTATTGCTGGTCATGCCTATGATAGTATTATTAGATTAAAATACATGTATTATTTAGGGCGGATCTGGCGAACACTGTTCTTCTAATACGGTTAGCATATATTTCAAACGGTTTCCATTGGGGGATACTGTAAAGTATTTTAATATTGTAACCCCGATATTCCATGTTCTTTAGTGTGATCCAGGGTCCCCCAAATCGGGTGATACATATATTTAGAGAGATCACTTATAGCGTCTTATATTACGTGATAATATGTTGCTTTAAAGTAGTAGCATTCAAACTCAAATGTTTTAAATTGAATAAATTGCTTTGTATCACAAGTTAACATTACTATAAGCAGTGTAGAACATTTCTTTCTGCATTTTAACTATTTGCACTTTGCCAAAAATGATTTGGAATGTATAGAAGCAGTAAGCCAGGGCTGGTAAAAAATAGATCCAGATGTAAAAAATATATATTTACTGGATCATAATGAAAGTAGCCTGCAAACAGATATTATATGCAGCGTGCTGGGCGTGTTTAGGCTTAGATAATCCATGTCATGCTAAGGCATTCATGATAGGATCAGAAAGCGCTTGATTACCATAAGAAGGTAAGTGGACAAGATAAAAAAATTCATATTTATACATGAATAATTTAATGTAAGTTAGCATTTGTGTAACAGAACTACACTGAGTGAGGTAGCAGCAGATAATAATAAACACATTATGGAAGCTAAGGATAAAAAATACTTCATATATAGCAGTATACAGTGGTCTTTAGCTTTAGCTTAATTTCTGTTTCTTTTTCGAGTATGTGCAATACGCAGATGTGACATACAAAATACAGCGGTTTACAGCAGGTTTTGGTTAAGAATTACCAAATAAAAATTCCTAATCGCTATTTTTTTGGCACATTAAGATATGACTAAATGACAGCAGCCAGGGAAGCCTTCCTTCTATTTCTGTCGGCTCCAAAGTTTCTTTCCAGATTCATAGTGATCTCCCGTTGGAGATTAACCTTTTTGCAGGCTCCCTCACTTCTGATCCAAGGATGTTGGAGGACTTGCTCGGCAGTGTACCGCCTCTTTGTGTCGACAACCAATAACTTGCAGATGAGATCTTTGGCGGCTGTGGCAGGAATACATATTCAATTACCAAAGTGAATTGAAATTAAATTTGATGAATAATTTGAGGACATACCATCCGATATACTGTCCCAATATGGAGATAGGAATTCATATTCTCCTAGTTGTATGATTTCAAAAAGTTCTTCTTGGTTCCGATCGTGACTGCGGAAAGGAGGAAACCCGCACAGGAGGATATAAGTGATCACTCCCGTAGCCCACATATCGACCTCAAGGCCGTAACCTAGCAATGAATAATTAATCTTTATTTGCAGGGATTATGTAATGAACTCTATCTCCTGGAATTTTTGAATTGATTTTAGAATTGATCACTTAAAGGAGTCAAAAACATTTTTACAGACTCCGACTCCTGCCAAAAGTAGCCGACTCCTCTACTCCCACTGATCCGAGCAAATTAATTACTGTACTAGTCCAAAGATATGCAATCCCCTTGTTAGACAAATACATACAAAAGACATACAAAAGACTTGATCAGCTAACCTGTTTCAGCAAGAATTTCAGGAGCAACATAGGTAGGTGTTCCACATACTGTGTATATTGGTTCTGTGACTTCCATTGCCAAACCAAAATCAGCTAGTTTAAGCGTCATGCTTCCATCCTTGTTACGAGATACCTAGGAGAAATATGTGGGATGTCTCAACACTACTCACTCAACACTAAAATATAACTATTATGGTAGACAGTTAGTTTTTTCAGGCAATCCCTTCAGAAGACTACTATTTAGAGGTTTGCAGACTCATACATTTGAAATACATATGCCCTCCAATTCTTCTAAATTAAAATACAACGTAGCTTACAAGTAAATTCTCAGGTTTGAGATCCCTGTGTACAATGTTCCTATCGTGAAGGAAAGCCAATGCTTCGCAAAGGTCGGCTACCATATTCGCTGCATCTCTTTCTGTAAATTTAACACTTTCGGTAATGGCATCAAAAAGGTCTCCGCCCTGTCAAATAACATGGTTCGGGTTTATGTCTTTTCAAGGAGAAAAACAAAAGCATAGTAGTGTAATACAGTCCGTCTTACCTTTACATATTCCAACATTAAATAGATTTCATCTTCAGTCTCAAATTCTTCAACAAGTCTGACTATATTATGGTGGATGCAGTTCTTCATTATCGCAATTTCGTTTTCTGTAAAATCAAACAACATTATATGTGGATGTAAAAAATGTTGTACATGGAGTAATCAGAAAACAAAATTAAAGGAAACATTCATTACTATGTGATCCAGGCAAAAGATAATTAAAAAAGTCGCTGAAATTAGTAAACAATTCAATCACCAATCATATCTTCTTTTCCCTTGAGTTTTGATTTGTCGATGATCTTCATTGCATATTCGGCCTCTGTGTTCCGAAGTCTAGATTCCTTCACGATGGCAAAATTGCCGTCACCTATCGTCTTTCCAATCTCATATCTATTCTCGATATCCGTTCGGGTTATAACACCACGAAGGGGTGCCTAAAATGGAAGTTAAAACTTAGCTTTTTTAGTTTCAATTTATTGAACAATTATTCTCACCTTGAACTTTAATGATTTTCTATTCCTGTCTGTGTCATCAGATTTATTCAAAGGTTGCCTTCTTTGAGGGGTTGGAGTTCGTTTTCTACTTTCAGTATCTCTCCTACGTTTTTCTTCTTCTTCTCTTTCTTCCTTTTCTCTCCTTTTTCTCTCATCTTCCCTCTTGCGTCTTTCTTCATCTTCATCCTGGAGACAAGGAAAAAATAAAAAAGTTAATGAACTGCCACCTACTGATCGATAATTCAAGTAGCAGTAGAAATTATAAGCAATTGAAATGGGAAACTGAAATGGTGAAATTAACTTTGTACCGCTCTTCGCCTATCTTCTTCCGCTTCCCTCTTTCGTTTCTCTTGTTCCCGTTTCCTCCTTTCTTCTTCTTCACGCTTTATCCTTTCCTGTTAAAGTTTTAGTAAATCAAGTCTTACTATGTGATTGGTAGGTAGCACTACGAAAAAGTTTCCAATACTTCTTCTTCTTTACGAATTTTCTCTGTTTCCCGTTTTCTTTTTTCCCTCTCATCTTCGGCGGTTTTTCTTCTTCGGTCTTGGTCTGCTTCCTCTCTTTTTCTTCTTGCTTCTTCCTCTGCTTTTAATCTAAGACGTCTCTCCTCCTCATCTTTTTCTTTCCTGAGAAATATGAATGCGTTCAAATTGTGAAGTAATTAAAAACTTAATTTACAACTCGAAAAAAACAGACGAAAAAGCTCCTAACAACAGAAAACATTCAAGAACTTTTCAAATAAAATTTAAGCTGAACTGAAATGATTGGCCAGCACTATTAAACTATTACAGCTTGAAGTAGATGATATAACAGGATATGACCAAAGATTAGAAGGCTTTTTTGCATGACCCAGCATCACAAATATGGAGTCACAGATGTGCTGACTCAGCAAAATTAAGTATGTCAGTGTCACGTCCATCAAATCGTATGGAATTGTATCATAAGGGGTAAAATGTACTGAAGATGTGCTTCAAATGTGGTTAAAGGAAACTTTAAAATTCCACCTATGTTATATGACAGAAAAACTACACAACAAACACCAAATTGGTCTATCAGAGTAGAGTTGAAGAGAAACAGAAGTCGTGAATGTAAACTACAAGTCTAAGTGACAAAATGACGTACTGACCTTCTGGCAAGTTCCAACACTCGATGTCTAATAAAAGAGTGGAACATTTCATAAAAATTACAAAAGAATGAATGGGAATAAAAATATACCAGAGCAAGATTACAGAAAATCTCTATCAAAATATTCTGTAAAATCTTTCAAAGTTCATTTAAATTTAATTCACTAGTAATTCAACTTACTGTAATTTTTCTCTTTCTCTTGCCTCTATTTCTAATTTCATTTCTCGTCTTTTCTTTTCTCCTTCTTCTTCCAGCCTCCTGTTCTGCCTTTCCCTCTCTTCCGATTCCCACTGCTCCCTTTCCCTCCGCCTACGTTCGGCATCACGCAAAGCATCACGTTTGACTTCACTTTCAACGCCACCAATAGTTGATGGCAGAACAACATGACCACGGCCTCTACCTCGACGCCTGTAAAAATGGACTTGGTAATAATGTTTGCTACAGCAGATACACATATGAACAGAACATAAGAATTATCGCAAGGGATAAATATTGGTCAGTCCTTATGTGTCTCAATTAACCAGAATCAACCGTATACAGGATACAGTGAATGAGATCGTTTATTACCTCATTTCTTCTTCCAATTCTTCTTGTTCTCTCTCCACTCTTTCTCTTTCCCATCTCTTTGCTCTTTGTCGATCTTCATCCTGGAATTTTCTGCGCTCGTTCAACATGTGTCTCGCTCTTGCTTTGTCGAGATTGCGAGGAGACTTTTCATTGTACCGTCTGTTGAAAAAATAACAGACATAGCACATAATGGAATATTCATTTACATGAAAGTTAAATAATACTATTTTCAACTGCCAATATGTAGACTTGAAATAAATCCCATTTATGACCACACCTGTCTCCTTCTGTAGAATCTCCCAAACCAGAATCCGACTTCGAACCTTTTGTTGGTTCTGTGATCGTGAACGGATGCCTCCTGGATGACTTATTCTTGTAGGCCTTTTCAAGATTCTGCCTTATTAAATTCTGTGCATAAGGAGAGTCTGGATACAATTCTTCTAACACTTCCTGAAGATGAGAAAAATGGACTTCATTTCATCTTCTAAGCACAGCCAGAGAACAGATAATTCCGACTGACACTTCAGAAAATATCTCAGGATAGGGAACATTATAGCTGACTAAATCAGGCTGATGATAAATTAATAGGTTGCTTGACGTTGAAAATATTGTATTTTTATCAACTACCTGAACATCCATCGTCGTCAATTGCTCTTTTCCTACAGCAATGAAGACGTCGTCCTCGCGAAAGAAATCAGAAACTGATCTTACTTCTCTTCCTTTTAATGTGTATAGTCTGGGTAGAAGGTAAACGGTGAATCGTAAATAAAAAATAACTAACGTGTAACATGCTAAGGGCAAGGTGCATTTAGTACCTTCGAATGTGATCATTTTTCCATTTAGGTTGTCCCAGTGCTTCTGAAATATCCGCAACGAGTTGTTCAAATGTTTGTACCTAGCAAATAGGAATTTTGACGTGAAACCCATGGAAATGATAATGCAATAAAAACAAGGTTTACCGTCCTATGTATTTACAACACATAACTGGTATAGGTTGAGAATCCCTTATTCGAAATTCTGAACACGACATCGATTCACATTTCACAGTACAGTATAGCTTAATATATATATATATCCATTTGTGGCGTATAATGCAAGTTTATGAAAAACTTCGAATTTTTTATGTTTTTGAATTTAGGAATTCTCAAGTTATAGTTAATGTAGTAAGTTATCTTACCGAACGTCTATTCAATAATATAGTTATCTTTTTGCGTGGTCTAACTTGACCAGCTCGAACAACAGTTACGACCTTTGGCTTCATGGGTGAGTTATCTGCATGGGTCGTGTGTGAGTAATCGGAACGTGTCGCAGCTGCAAATGTCATTGGACGGAACTAGAAAAATATTTCAACATCACTGAAATATCTAAATTCTTGATTTAATTGACGGATTTTTTAAATCACGAGCTCCCGAGATAAATAACTAACTATGGGAATATACGAATGGAGTTGTATAATGTTGTTACAATACATTGTCTTCAAAAATTCATTCACATAAGGATTGATGATATGATAAGGTTATATCTGATTGGCTGAATTTTGAAAAATTTCATGTTGAAATCTACCATTTGTAATTCTTGTTGTTATAGAATATAGATGATTTTGTCAAATATAAATTGATGATTCTGGAAAGCGTTAGAGCTGATATCTATAATTAAGGGTAGTAAGCTTATAATATTTAGACGCAACTATTATTAAATGAGGAACTAATATCTGAAACTAAACGATAGAGACCAAGCGAATATGCCAAGGAATGCCATAGAGCTCTACTAGTTTATGCTGATTGCGCATGTGTTTAGAATGATCAAAGATATATCAAAGATAAGATATCCAAGCTAGCATGCAGAATAATGTTTGAACTGTAAATTAATAGGACATTTACAGAAATAAGCTAACGGAATGTGTGATGAATATAATTTGAATGTTGTGGGAGCTGGAAAAAACGACAAAGGAGAAAAGCTAGTGTTGATTAGCTCGTGAACAACGCGTCTTCTTTAGCAAAAAAAGTGGATTTGATGACAAAATTAGAACTAGTTACATAACTACAGGGCTAAATTAAGTCGCACATACTTTACTTTTCCTCTTTCCTCGCTAAAAAAACATTGCAGAAAAAAAATAAATGATATCCAACACTAATGCTAATCAAGCCTAATTCTATAATCAAAAGAGAATAATATTATGGATGCAAGAAAATTGAAATTTCTAGCCCATTGTAATCAAAGAATAGCCTTGATCGATAGGCATTAACATGTATTAAAAATTCAGCTACTTTTCAGATTTATTTATGAGCACTTAAAGTACTTGAGTTGAGTGAGTTCAACGTCACAAAGACTTAATCGTTTGGTGGGCCATTATATCAAGTACATAGTGGTAAAGTTCATTCGAATACCAAACGTTTAATTAAAATCTAGATCGTTATAACGAAAACTCATCGCAGGAAAAGCCACACACAACTTATTTTCAGGTTAGAAGAGGTGAGTGCACTAAGATAAATATGAAAAAAGTACCATGGAACTGAACAGGTTGCAAATCTGTGCGATTAATTTTACAACCAATTAATAGAGGTCGAGAAAACACAGACAATCATGGAAATAAAATATTTTCTTTTACTTACAGAACCCTTTCCAAATGCACCTCTACCGGTTGGTGGATATGTGGAACGTATGCCGTTACGGTGAGTTCCATTGGACGTGTATGAACCATAGGGACCGACATTACCGTGGTCATATATGGCATCTCCGTTGCCATACTTTGGTATACGTTGTCCTGAAATAAAGAACGAAATTATTGAACATTAAGTAATATAGATATTGCTACATTGGTAATATGATTATAGATTCAAATTTTTGAGGTATTACAAATAACACTTTTCCAATCCTATAAACAAAGCTAGCTATACATTTATCCAGTACAAGAGAATTAAAAAGAGTTTCCACTAGCACTTCCTAATTTATTCTGCCTATATAACTATTAATAAATATCTCTACCCTAGAAATATTGATTAGCTGACAAGCAAAGTCGGAATACACGTCAGTAAATAAGGAATTGGAGACGAACACTACTATCAAGCGCATCCTTTTCGAATATTCCTTTCACACAGGCAGTACACATTCATTTCCAAACATATTCTCTAGAGCAGTACCTGAGTTTTTATTGGAGAAATCCCAAATAGTAGCACCTTTAACCTGCCTAGCAACAAGCGTGGGACGCAACATATAGCTATTATTTGGCTTGCTAGGCCGTGGATTTCTAATGGATAGAGTTCTCTGCCCGAAATCGTCGGGCAGCGGTAGCTTTTCGTAACGTACAACTGATTTCGAAGACCGGAAGCTACTTTGACTGGGCAAAAGAACCATTTTGCGCCTGACTATATGCCCTGGCCTTCACTGTTAGGTATCAACTGGCATAATAGCTTAGGACCTTAGGTGAATCCTATGCGTCTTAAAATGGCGGATGAACCGATTAGTAAAAATGATAGTATCTAAATATACTGCAACTTTACGAAACTGAAAGATATAAAAACTTAGGAGTTATATCATCTGAAAGCCGAACGAACCAAGCAAAACAATAACATTCGATCTAACGATTCTGCTGAATAATATGGGATAGTAACAACGTATTTATAACGAGAGTAACCAACAAAACGCACAATGACATCTCGGTAATAAAGCAGACAAAGAATTGCTTATGAATACTGTAAATATTAACATGGACTGGAGTATTGAGCCACGAGAAATTCATTTCTAGCTTTCAACAGGTGAACCGTTTCCTTTGTATGAAAAGAACAATGACGCGAAATTGGTACTTCAATTCTCTAACTGACGTGAATGGAGGCAAAAATGAGTTCATTCTAAGTTGGAAGCAATCTACTTCGTACTGGTCTTTCAAGAGTATAAATCCCTACGACCAAATACGAAAAACATTATAGTCAAATAGAAAGACCACTTCCGTAAGAGTTTTGACTCACGATCGAAAACAAACTCGAAAGATCGCTATCCGTAACCGAAAGGTACTCCATTACTACCACAATCAACAGCCAATATACGATTAAATATGATAGGAGGAAATGTCACTTTTCTCTCCTTGCAATCTCAGGTTTTCTCGATTTCGACCTTATTTTAAATTGTCATGGAGTATTTTTTATACAGTCACATATACATTTACTGTGTGTCATTGGAACGTGACCATTCGCTTACTACAAATACCGTAAATCTATTTCCGATCTTGGGCGGATCTTTCTCAATTAAAAAAATCTCCACTCAAATTCCACAGCTTCGAAAAAAAAAAGTTTGAATGCAAATCTTTTTACTTCTTGGATGACAAAGGTTACTCGTTTCACTCAAGCTTCTAATCTGCTGTGTTGTGGAATCTGGCTGACACTCTGATTCAAGATTGAAGCGCGTTTTGCAGGGCAAACTATGTGATTTACATATGAAAGCCTGATCCGTATTGTATTCGTTTGTAGTGGCAGATTGCGAAGCTGAGTGATCTACGCCGTCGCAAGACTGCATAGGTGCATGACTTTCATCATCATTAGCGCACACAAAACGACTCCACGATTCAGGAAAAGCATGGGGAACGCTTTCAAATTCCATCCACGCTTTTTCTTGCATTTTTAAAACGCTAGAAGTATTTTTGCTATCTTCATATCTGCTAGTTTCTTGTACTATATTTGAAATGCTGTTGTTGACTTCTAGGTCCGTCGCAAATTCGCCTCGATCAAGATTTGTTTTGGCATAGCTGCGAAAGAATAGTTTGTCGTAAGATGGTTTTTGTCGTTGTTCCTTCGAAGAGCTTTGGCTGAAGTACTTCGCATAATGTGAAACAACAGGTTCTCTGACAATTTTCGTTTTCTTCTGTTTCGCTCGAGTCAGAATTTCTTCATATGGAGAGGGCAACATGTGATATTTCCCAATATCAGAAGCATTAGAATTACTCTTGCTGCTAGTGTTAGTATCTCCTTTTTCCAAGCGCGGGCTGGTTCTCATGTTTTTTTTCTGGGAAGCCCTAAAAAGTTCTTTCGTCATAGTGTCATCACTGACGTAATCGACAGAGTCATAAATTCGCCCTTTGGTAATCCTTCCGCTTTTTTTGCAATCGCTTCCTAATTCGGGAGAAGTTTTAAAGAGAAATTTTCGTTTCACTTCAAACATGTCGCGGCACGTTAAACAACCATCACTGTCGATATGGTTATTACTTTTTATGGTATCAAATTCATCGTTTAGTCTTTCTTGGCAAATCTGCACTGAATGTCGCTCAAGCGAGGAAACGTAGTCATCAGACGACACAGAAAGCACCTTCATACTAATTCAGAAAAACCACCTACAGTAAACTCAAACAAGCAATCGTATATCGCGAGAATAACGAGAATAGTGAAAGCTTTGGAGATAATAATCGAATCTTTATAATGTTAGATCAAAAGACATTAACATACACACTCTGCGTCAAGTACCAGTAAGTAACTTTCGGAACTGTAAATGTGTTTTTCTGTCCCGACTGTTGCCATGGAGAATAAACATCAAAGTCGTTTGAGGGTGAAAAAATGGGATGAGTACCACATGTGTCAGTGAACACAACTCAAGTGGCCTATTTACACACAGCATCACAAGCACCAGCGAGTATTAACCCAAACAGACAAATCAGGTTATAATCTACGGGAAATCTTCTGAAATACGACAGCAGGTCAAGTCTGTTAAAATTACAATACCATAAAAAATCAAAATAGATTTCGCTTCGTCGGTACTAGCTTTGAGGGAATATGGATATGCTTAAAAACAATAATTCTTAACGAGCATACGACAACATTCAAAGCATATGTATATATATTACCTTCTTTGGGTGAGCCCAGGGAAGCATAAGACGAATATAAATTGTTCTGACACTGAGAAGTTCTTTTTGATCGCTCGTCTTTGAGACTGAATCTAATTTCACGATCAAGGGAAGGCTTGAAATTATCTACTGATATAACTTTTGTGCCGGGACGCCACGGTGGTTTTTCAGTCCCATTTACGTACTTCATTTTTTCATTTCCATTCTTCAGCAATGGTTTCAAACTAAGGTTGCTTTCCTCAAGAGACGAGCTAAAATACTCTCCAGAACTGGATTTTTCATGATGAAAACGACTTTCTAAACCATCTATGGTTTGAGGTCTTGATCTAAAACGAACCACGCGTTTGCCTTCTTTCGGGGTTCGTAGTAGGTTTTCGTAAGTCTCCTCTTTTTCCTGCATAGCAAGTAACCTTTGAAGTCGTGACAAAGGACGATTACCCGCGAGGTTAGATTCATCGTCCGTCAGGGGAATGCGTGCTGCGTTGATGTAGCTGGGCGGTGGAAAATGCGAAGCTGAATCAGACAAATATCCACTACGGGCATATGTACGAGGCTCAGTAGGTGCCAGAATGTAAAACGGTGCTTGATTAATCCCAGGATTCAAAAACGTATACCTGGGAGATTTATTTTGACTGGTAGGTTCATAAAAACAATTCTCGTGAAGCAAGAGGCCAGGAATCCTGATGCAAGGTAGATCTGGGCTGCCTATATACCCCCTTAGCTTTGTACCTTTTTTTGCAGTGTTTTCCATAGTCTTCACAGGCGGAATATTGTCTGGCTTGCTGTGGGATTTTAGGAGAGCGGATGGGGGAGATCTACCACTTTTCCTCGGAGGATGATCATCGACAGTTTTTCCATCGATATGTCTTGCGTTTGATCTGGCATGATGAGGTACAGTCTTCGCTTTACCAGATGTACTACTAGCAGGTGTATTTTCTGGGACTTTGAGCGCACAACTTCGAACCGAAGGCGCAGTAGATAATTTCTGTTCAGAATCGTCAGAGGTGACTTTTTTCTCTGAAGATTTCTTTCTCGCAACTTTCTTTTTTGGGCTTCGGTTTGTTTTCGATGTTGCAGGTTTCAAACGATTGTCACTACTAGCAGAACTTTGCGAAGTACTACATGCTCCTGATGCCCTCGTCGATTTACGCTGTTTAGGCAGCGGTTTCTTTTTACGAATGGCAGCTTTTTGCTTCTTTTCTCTGTTTCCATAAATCAACGACATTGGATTGAACTTCCATTTGCCGGCCGCCGCGGCATTATTGTTTCCTACTGAAGTCTTATCTGATAATTTACCACGCGTAACTTTCTTTCCTGAAGTTAATTTATTTGTGCTCGAGCTTATCGACGAAACAACTGTAATTGTTGATGACGACAGAATATCTGAGGATGACATCATAGTGACATCACTTGAATGAGACTCAGAAGGAATGGTTTGGTCAATATTTTTCTTCGCTTCTAGCTCTTTCAGCAGTTCCATTTGTGTCGTGACACGTTCCAGCTTTTCCTCTGGCTTGTGGTGCTTATTCTTCGTTGGTATGAAAACCTGATCATTCTCTTTAGGTTTTCGTAGAGACAAGTTACGAAAAGCATTACGAAGGGATGATCGGGATAGACTAAAAGACCTGAGACCATTTTTACTTTCTCGGGGCTGCTTTTCAATTTCAGCAGATTTTGGTTCACTTCCAGCAATAGTTTCTTCACTAGTATTCCCGTCCTGCCGATCCGTCTCTTCCTCTCGTACGTTCTCTTCTAGTTTTCCTTTTTCTTGATCGCCAGAGGAAGAGCTGATCACAGAATCATGAGGACTATTCGAATGATTCTCCGGCCGGGAATTTTTAGTTAGAACACTGTCGGCGTCAAACAGTTCAGTCAAGTTAAATGAGTTAGATCTTGTGGTTCGCGATGAATGAGTTAGCAAAAGATCTTTATCACAGCATTCTGACTTTACCTTTTTGAAGTCAGTGACCGAAGACAATCCAAGACAGCTATTTTCGGGCAACGGTGTCTTAATCCTAGAAAACGTTTGGTAAGGTTGATATCTTGAACAGTGTACATTTCCTGTTTCTGGTATAGACATTCGTCGAGACGATCTCTTTGAGCTTAAAAAACTATTTTTATCAATTGTGGATTGTCGATTATATTCTTCTTCATTATCGGGAATTCCCGGCTGAATTTGAAAGTCCAGAGCCGACTTCAGTATAGCACAAGAAGCATCATTTCTATCTACAGACACACCGCTACATCCTCGCTCTCCATTTTTAAAAAGCATTTCGGGAAAATGAGGCGATTTTCTGCTGCTATTACGCGAACTTGCTCTTAGACGAGCTAGTTGTTTTTCATTTAACAAAATCTGGTCACTATCGTATGATGATTCTTCACTAACATATAAAGGATGCATGGGCTTCCCCGGGATTGGTTCTAACGGCAATTTGAACTCGCATTTTGTCTTTGCGGAGCAACTCTGTCGTTTGAGAATGTCTTCCTGGTTACGTGGGGTGCATTTGACAGAGACCACCGGTACGTAATAGCAAGAGGAGTTATCTGTTGTCTCCTCTTCCACAGTGTCCAAGGCAGATCGTAAAAATGAAGCGTTTAGACCGGTATCGGACAGATACTCACGTTGTTGGAGAACGGGAAACGTCGTAGCAGATGTGGGAGTTCTTGCTCTTAAGATTTTATCAGAGGAAATGCTTTCTCTGTCATAGTCCGAATTCCATTGATAAGCATGGTGCACACCGTTTATTGATGGCTGCCCAAGTCGAGAAAGTTCTACCGTCGCCTCTCCAATGAACTCACTGACTTTCGGCTTTCGTCTTTTAGTGACATGACAAGCTCCGCAGTGACCGTAAATTGACCTTGGTGAGTTCGCAGTAGTTTTCTTCGGCTTATTTTGGTTCCATTTAGGACGATCTTCGAATTTGAACGACGGTGTTTTTTCTCCGTTTTTTTTGCTAACCTCACTAACTGGCATTCTTAATGTTATTGACGCATGTACAATATAAACTTGCTAGTCGACGATGTGGTTCACAACAAAGCTATCAAGTTATCGTTCAAAAAAATGTATCTCAAAACACATCCAAATGGCAGCATCCATTAAGTTGCGGGTTTGATATTGAAATGTATCAATTTATTCTGATTTAATGATGACAAGTATCGAATCGACCAATGACAAAACATCGATAAACACTTGTAGCCACTTACTAATTAGATCATTTGTGTGCTACCATGGATACCCTGATTGGCACCTCCATGAATTTACCCTTATATGCCGGACATGATACTGTCATAAATAGCAGCAACAGTTAGTACACGCAACAGAAGGTGGATAAGCGGATATATTACCGATGGCTCTGTTCCAGATCGAACACAATAGAAGTTGGATTCTGTGCTTAAATCTATATTAAAAAATATTAACCGCTCCATCAATTGCAAATAACATAATAACGGGTTAATATGAAGAAATTTGAAGTGTCCGGATGGGATCGTAATGATTTTTCGTACCCACAATTGTCGAGTTACGACCAGAAATTCTTAACTTTTATACGCAAATAAAATTTCTTTATCAACGACCAATCTTAGTTTCAAGTGCATAGAAGTGAGATGATGGGTTGAAGGGGTTAATAGATTATTTCACAATTGCCTACTCGAGCTAATTTGCACCAAATATCTTTGAATTGATGAGCAGTTAATAGTGAGTTGCCATTTTAAGGAATCAAAAATAATAGTTAGCTGAGGGCGACGCAAAGTTTTCAATTGGTGGAATCAAATGCGTGCAGGTGATATATCCATCAATATGCGGATATACACGACTACAGGCTAATATTTACTAAAGGGCTCTATTGAGAGCACTCCAAATGCCCGAACACAAAATACAAGTACAATCGTTATGTAATAGAACTGTCATGTGAATAGTAAAACTGGCCTAACGCATAAAATCATTGGATGAACATGATGACAAGATCAACACTAAGACCTCGTAACGATATAGTGACAATAGAATTGTTTGGGATTTATGATAAATACATCTAAATACGTAAACCGATCCAGTAAACAACCAGAAGAAATTTTGCTTAAGAAATCAGAGATTCTGATGTGCTACCAACAACAATAAATACGGTGCGCCGCAGAAGGACTGTGGCATATAAGTGGTTTACCATGGATTTATCCCTGTCATACTTCTCAAGCACTGGAGGCCATATTTGTTATAATTTGTTTAAAAGAAAAGTGTATTATCTACATAGAAAAACGCGGTACGAAAAGGAATATTAGGTGAAGGCGACAAATACAAACAAGTCAAAAATTGATCTACAGCGCCGTCTAGCGTATTCGTCAAAAATCTATATGATTCGCGTCTAGTGATTTAGTCGTCTACAAAACTCTACAAATAAGACGATGAAAGAATTAATTAAAATCATTTTGAAACCACTGATGACAGGGTAAATAGCGATTGACATAAATTTCAACTTCAAAATACAAACATTCAAACGCGCACACACCGTAGATACTTTGGTAGCTGGCGTATTAAGCAACAATAAATGCAAGTCAATGCGATAAACTGGGAAACAAGTTGCTATTCAAATACGTATAATACGTTATATGAAGTTAAAACTATATAATGGAATACAAATCTAGCCAGGGTAGTGTCTCACTGAGTACAATTGTTCTGGCTGATGATTTGAAGAGGACTTGACCATATTTTACATATTTGACACTAACAAAAAATACGCCGCTTTCAAATAGAGGACACTATCTTGGTATTTGCTATTAGAGAATGGTTATTGCGACTGCTAGCACTTTACATATGAGATTACGATTAGGCAATATCTACACTGAGGAAAACCAGTTTTTCTAACCTTTGATAAACACATCCACATTTAAGAAGATTTTTAAAATAATACATGACGCGAACGAGTATTCTGTAATATACAGGGCCAAATGTATTCAAGAAATAGTTATGTACATACATTAAAGCAGATGAAACGTCACTTAAAACAACAGGTGATGCGGCCAATTTTATTGGCTTACCGCAAAGTATTCCATTACACTTTCATTACAGCATATCGAATCGATTGCACTGGATAAAAGCACTCGCTCTTAGTTCAACAGATCTCAGTAACGCAAAGTGGTATTCATAAATCGTATATGATATTTTTTTTAACAGACCGACAGTATCACAGCAAATTTTTTAATGTGGTAAACTAAAGTGAACTATCACCGTCTCAGAGTAGTCAACATTTACACACGCAAAACCTAGATCCGGTTACGGATTGAAATCTGAAATAGTTACATTGCAGCTTAACATTGCGCATTATTCGTAGTAATGCTGCCTATGTACCAGGAATTGAATGTATGCGGCTAATTAAAGCATGGTACTAGAACAGGGTAAATTTCTAAATCTGAAACGAAACAATGAACCTAACACAAAACGATTTCTTAAATTATTGCTTTGGGTCCGAATATAGATATATATATCATTGGAACTAAACTCCACACAAATAACCTATCTAAAGCATTTATTTAGCTTACTAACTTCATCAATAAGAACATGGTCATATATTGAACTAGATAGTTTAGTTTATGAGATTGCACCTGTAGGTATCCTGTTTCATTTTTAATAAGACATTATTAAGTATGAGCACTATCTATATTTACTCTCTACGCTACTGCAGGCACACTAATGTACTTACGGACTCTACCCCAGACGTATTTCTTGTATAGAAACGGAGTGTCCTCTGTTCCGTCGTCAGATTCGAGAAATATGGGCATAGTTGATATCATGCTATTATTGCACGTATATCAATAAAATACACAGTCTTCAGACACAGACTTCACAACGCAATACTGTCAAATACTACAGTATCAATAATATCTACCAACAATAACTTCCTTGGACGGATCTACATATTGAGAAAATGAAAATAATTCATATACAGAGGATTCACTAACTGGTAAACATATTACGCTTTATCATTCTACAAAATACAACAGACACATATTGTGCAAAACTGCCTGATTAAACGTGCTAGATCATGTTACAAATCATAAACGAGACGACTACGTTTTCTGCAGCATTCCAAATCCCAAAAACCTTTCCTTAAAAGCGTAAAACTGAAATTTAAATCTTACACCGTCTACGATTGCACACACAATCCGATTTCTGATGTGTTTATCCACTTAAATTTCAATCGAAGTGCCTTTCTTGAAATTACATTTAACACTAAATACACACGAGTGTTGTTTCAGGCCTAAAAAGATCCAAAGGTCCTAATCTAGCCGGATTAAATCGCGATCGAACGGGTCGTAAAACACTTTTCTGACGCGAAAAAACGTCTCGGTTTTCATTAGCCCACCCTATTGTTGTTACCCATACGCGATAGAACCTGAGCGCCACATCCGTTTCGCCCGAACACTGAATGTGTACAATAATCTCGATGTTTTGTTAGAAAGAAAGGGAATCTATGTAGAAAGGCGAAACCCAAATACAATGGACGCAAGGCCACTTCACTGAAATACTACTCTCGATTTTTCTCTTGCCAGAATGCTTCAAACCTCTACACCAACTACTTTCCTCGCTTGTTAGTGCTGTACTACAAGAATGTTTTCAAAACGATTGAAAACGATAAAACATGAAGCGTTATGGCTCTATAGCTATATCATTGCATCATAGAAATGATTCCCATGCGTTATCCAAATAGAACCCAGTCTACTTATAAGGACGGACGGACAACAGCAATGCCATAGTGATTTGTAATTCATATACTGTACGTACAATGTAGTTCTGCAAAAAACATTTTTTACGATGTAATAATTCTTTAACAACAATTTGAGATTCTTGGACTGAGATTCTTCTCTCTGAACTCAAGAAACTCTATTCCAATACTATACCGAGGATTCAACCCCAAAGTAGAAGTTAGCAGGCCATATCTTAGTATGAAAACCCTCCCCAACTACAATCCCCCTTCAAAGTCATGGGTTCAGTGGGGTTTTGTCCAGGTACGTTTTTATACTACCCGAATAAAAATTTACGACCTTTAAATTGAGACCTCCATTCTCCCCATCCTCTTTTTTAAATTACCCAGAACCTGATAATTGCCAAGTTGAGATTGTTGTTTTACATACAGTATTATGGATGGCAGATGCGCAGATTTACAACTGCACTAAATAGTGGTCGAATCAAAATCGTCATAAAATATTATAATAGGATTTCTTATAATCAATACAATGGCGACAAACGCTATATGCTAGAAGGCTCAAGATTTGGATTAGCAATGGGTTCATCCCAAAGAATAACAGAAAGGGATTTGAAACGTATCCTATTCTCGGAACACGTACACTTAGCCTATAGATTTTTCTTAGAGAAGACTCAGTAACGCTAAACGCCTAAGAACACAATAAATCATCGGAAGGTTTCGAGAAATGGCATTTTCCTAACATCCAACATTATGCCTGAAATGATGTTTACTCAATATAGTCGTAAATGAAGGAAGGAAAATTGAATGACGTGTGGATGGGTTCGTTTTGTAATAAATATACAATTGTATTGGGCTATTAAAATTTGTCAATGATTCATCTCCGTCAAACAGATAATAGTTTAAATACGTGCGCTGGAAGTAATGGCGCGTTAGAGATTCCAACATAACGAGCAAAGTCAAACAACCACGACGCGTGTAAAATACGACATGTTTTTAGAAATGCTACACTATGCCAGTCCTCATTGAAAACCTTGCTCTCTTAAGACTAAACCAATAAATTCATTTCAATTAAATTGTCATCTTCGAATGAATAAACTGTCGTCTATCTTTTTAAAATACCTGTACAATATCTAAGGTACGTAAGATTAGTAGTGCTGCCAAATTAAAACTATTAGTAAATAATTTTAGGACGATCGAAAACATCCATTGCTGGGAAGCAACAACCGAAGATAATACTATAACTGTAAAGTAGTATTTATATTACCTGTTACCAAAACAGGATTATCTACATCTGCTTGAAAAATCTCAAATAGATAGATAGCAGGAAAACAATCATCATCGTGCCCTAACATGCAGGATGCGTTCATTCAACAAATGCCATATAAGTCAATCTCGAATATAGGACCAAGTATATACTACTCTATCTTTTTTCTATCTCTTATCTAGTTGTTAACTTCGGAGTAATTTCTCAGGTAAAAAATATGGTAGTCAAGTATCTACGGTAGTATAAGTATTAAGTGGTTACTGTGGTCGGGTAAAGGCAGATTTCCGTATATATTGCACATATAAATTATCAAATAATTACGAGATTCTAGCATTGAAAATTCTACTTGTAGGTAAAAGAATGGAAAGACAATTTCCGTACAGCTTTACTGATTATAGTACCTTCAACCTCAACTGCAGGATCTTTCGACTTGAAAGCAACAGTCTTGGATTCAGATTTAGGCTTATTCTTTGTTCCTCGAACAACCTTTGTATTCTCGACTGATTCTTTTGGTTTTCTCTCCTCAGCAGACGGATTATTGAAGGTTAAAATTTTTGACTTAATGTGAGCATACTTCTTGTTTTTTCGCAGCCTTGTACTGCGTAAGTTTATGGATGCATTTATTTTTTTGGTGACCTTCGGTAAGTTTTCTTCCGACGAAGAACCTAGGTAGACCGCCTTTTTCATAGATTTCAGCGGGGGTAAACTGACAACAACTTGCGATTTCATGGCTTCTGGTTAGGCAGAATTGACGCAAAAATCTCTGTGCGCAACTGGACTACAATGGCTTTACAAAATTAACTAACTACATCTACGTCGCTATGATGAAGTACAGGAAGGATATCGGTTAAGTTTAAGAGTATTGCCATAACTACCACTAAACTTATTCACCTTATAGATAATAAATTTATATTCTACTTGAAAATACTCTACACTCAGAGCAAGTAAATAGGCTGAAGATTCATAACTAACAAACATAACAAGTACTTCAAAGCTGGTAGGCAAATTCTGAAGATCAGTATTCGAAACGTCAAAATAAGCATAACCAGCCCGGTCTCATCTGGTATTACAGTTCATTTATTTGTATTGAAAATCAAGAGCAACTTCAAGCAAGCAACTTCTATCTAATTACCGGTATATTAATAGGAGCTGAAATCTCCCACCATGGATCAAATTTTGAAAGTAACATTCAATATGACACTGTGGACTAGAGCGGAGGGGAATGCTGTATTGTATAATGCTTAGTTTCAAACAACCCATGATTACGGGTTACGTAATAACGTACGGGCATTCGAGTAGAACAATTTCTATATCTCCATGGTTGATGGTGTAAACAGCAATAAATTATTTATAAGGTTGGAAAGTTTACTGTTTCGTCATTTTAACGCACGTAATCTGATTTTTAAAGGATTCTCATAACCTGAACGATAACCTATCACGATAATGAAGTTTGAACCGAACGCCATACCAAACTAAGGAGGGACTAAGGACTAAGGAGTTTCGGGATAGGGATTTATTCAGCAAACTGCGAAGAATACATAGTACTGTATAGTGAAACAAATTCAAAACAGCGACGAACGAATATATGGCTTGAGTTGCGGAATCACTTCATGAGAATATTCTGGATAACACTCTGTACTGCTACTGCAAATATATCCTACTTGCATGAGTTTATTGCAAATCAAGCTACCAGCCTTCTGTATTTCTCATGCTCTTCAGAAAAATCGCATAACTAGTTGCCATCACACATTGGTAACAACAGTACGGAAAGACAGGATATTTAATAATGTAGAAATCGAACGACAAAAAGCTAATATTTACCAACATCGGGAAGAATCATAAGACAAACGGCTGCTTCTACGCCAACACATGTAATACGTCAACAAACAGACAATCGTTAAGGATCCAAGTAATATTTACCATGTTGGGTGTTAGCTATTGTTTTTCAAAGGTGTATTCATGTTCTTGGCCCAATAAGTTGGTTAATAATTGAATGTTCTCGCGGAGTGCCCTTTACTGGAAATGTACTTCGACTTATCAGATCAGATATTCGCTTATGCATAAGGTATGGAATTAAGGCCGAGAAGTGTGTAACATGTAGTAGGATAGAAGGGGAGTAGTGCAGTGGTTTCAAGGTTTGTCTTAGACGTACAAAACAGATACTCAAATTAGTGAACGAATGGCCCGAGACAATACGGTATTACTGTGGGACGCAAACTTTTCATTCGAGTCTACAAGGATGAACACGAAATACCGAACAACGAGTCAAATGAGGCAATACGGAGGAAGCTATACAACGTATAGTAGAGTAGAGGTAAGAGTAGTTCTAATAGCGTATCTCATAAATAAACAGATTTAAATTGTCGTCTCATTACTACTTCATTAATACTNGATATGGAAGATTTATGCCAAATTTTTGTATTGGCATGCTGCAATTCGGAACTTGATCGTACAGACTATAAAAAGTTGTGCAATAAAGTTAAATAAATATATAAAGTTAACTGCGACTGTGCTGAAATATTTGTTCTTGTTTTCTCACACAAAACCTGCTGATTTTTAAAAAATATCCGATATTTCAACTAAACAAAATGAAATTCTGCCTAATATTGTTACAATGTAGTCGGGACATAGGGGGGCAGTATCTAGCAAGTACACCAGCTTAACAATATGCATTCATATTCGCAGAAGTAAAGGGACATTTGATGATATATATATATATATAGAAGTCTGATTTCAGACTAATTATCATCTATATTGCCTAATGTGTTTGTTCTAAATGCCCAAAAGAATTGGAACCTGCACTAACTTCATGATGATTTAATCCAGCATGTAAGGAAATGGTTCAGGCAAAACTGGTATGCAGTTACCTTCAGGTTAAGCTCCAATTTATGCATAACTCTATCCAAATCGCCTCAAAAAATGCAATGAAGAAACCAACACTTGGTTATGCTGCGCCCAAACTAGATTAAGCTCTACTTGAGTAAACACTAATTGTACTTACTGTACACAGTGGGTGTGTCCATGCTGGTATTATACTTGATCCTCTGAAATTTTTCAAATGAAGCGCAGACATAAGATTCTCCATCTTTTAATTCTTCAATATCCTCAATCAGTGTTCCAGCTATTAAACCAGTAAAACCTTATTAGAATGAAAATTACAACAAAGGTATGTTAATCTGGTAATCTTTTAATAATCCAGAAAGTTCGCAAAGAGAAGTGACAGATTTTCAAACTACTATTGTAAATTAAGAATTTTAATCCAGTCTCTAGTACAGAGCTTTCCAAACTTTTCCAGTTCATGACACACTTTTTGAACATACATAATTTCACGACACAGCAATTCAGTTTTAATAGCAAACCAGAGGTTAAAATCAACCCCCTATAAGAGATACCGATACATAAATACATTTTATTGACAAAACATCTCGAGAAAACCTTTCATTTATATTTTTCTAAATATATAATGTGTAAGCATAATGAGATACATTTTCAAGACAAATGTGATTGATATCATATTGATTAAAATATTTCAATAACACCAATACGTCTGAGACACAATTTTTTATAGGAGATCTCCATACATGCTTCTGTTGCAAATGGTGGCCAATCGTCTTCAGAGAACATACATACGGGCTGTACTCTAGTAGCAGTGAATTAAATGAATCATCATCAACATAATATATTTCTACGAATTAAATACTAACTGACCAACAGGCGTATATATTCTTCTGACACCATATGGCAGCGACATAGATTTGGTGAGATCCGCCAGAAGCTCATCAAAGTGAAGATATCGATGCGGGGTAATGTGTAACGTTTTACCCTTGAAGTACCTGAATTTCAAATACACGAGATATTATACTAAATATTGACATTCCCCAATCAACAATGTGAACAAACCTGTCTCCATTTTTGAAGAAAGTAACAACACGCGGCCGTCGTAAATCGCGGTATCTGGATGAGTAAACATAACGGATCATTAAAACACAAATCAAATACTTATATCTTCAGAAATATTGATGTAGAACTAAACCAATATTAATAATTATTTATTTATCTAATAATATCAAAGTCACATTTGATGAAGTAAAGATGAATTAATAGTAGTCTCGATAAGGATTTTTGTTAGAACGTATACGTAAATCTTCAATCATTCATTTTTATTTATTATAATTACAGTAATGAAATTAAGTAGAATCCCTATTTTCAAGATTTGAGGCACACTGTTGTCCTCATGAACATTTCCTGGATATCAAATCACTTTGACGCACAGGTTCCAGCAGTAAATTAGTCAGTTGTTACCTACGGGCCTCAATGACTAGTATGTACTAGGCTGTAGGTAGTCAAATTTTGAGCTATCTAAACTCTATCATGTGCTATTCTGGTAGTGTGATCCCTCTGAAAGTCCAGGTAATCATGTTTTCAAGAAAAACTAGACTAGTACCCTTTACCATTACACACACATATATAAACATGTAGGGATGATAGATCCTTACTTATCATCGGTGAGGTCTTGCAACTCTTGTGAAACGGTGCTGTTTTTTATGAAAGGTCTTCGTGTCATAATCGGTGGAATCACAACAACTGGTGCACGTTGAAACATCACCTTTGCTGCGAATGACGTCCTGGAGAAAATATTACAATGTTTACAGAACAAAAAGACCAAACCGGACTGAGCCATAACTCGAACAGGGCAAGCTATTGCACACAGCTTTGTAAACATTCAACAAAGGAATCTTAAAGTTATTCTTGAAAGGAAAGGTTTACTTGGTTCAAGTCAAAGTTTTGAACAAAAAAGACTTAATCGTAATATTTCAACTGTATCGAATACATTCAGTCATGATATTGAAATATGAATAAGCTATTACTTACAAGAATACTCGATCAGTTGCAGTCTTTGATGAACGATATACTTGAAATTAAATGATTTACTGATCTCCAGCTTATTATATTGTTGTACAACACTGCTTTGCCAAGTGACTTATTTTTTCTTTCATGTTGATTGAAACTGACATGATATTGAAGAGAATTTCATATTACACAAGTTTGATGAGAATTTTCCTAATAACAAAAAGTTTATATCTTCAGTACAACTCTCAAGTATAAAAGTCACTCTTGAAATAAATTTCCTTAATCCTCCATTTAATATTTACACTTGATGATGCATAATATATGGGATAAGTAATTATGAATAGAATGCTAGTAACTCAACCTACAATATATGAAAAAGATCCTTGTTCCAGTCATGTGTAACTTAAAACCATCTCAAGTGGCCCTCATTATATGTTTGTAGCATGGAGCTTAGCAACATATCAAAAATAACATGAAAAAATGACGATACCACCCGATTTTATTGGAAATGAAATATTCTATCAAACCACTTAGCATTGAAAATTAAAATTTCCCATCCACGGCTGTACGACCCGGGATCCTAGCCTATTTTTTTTAACAATAATGCTGAACGGCAGCTTGCACTCTCCGGGCAGAATGGGCGCCGCGATATTATTGCCACTGGTTATAATAAAATAATTCAGTGGCCGATGAAGTACAGCCCAACAATTATGCTTTTCAACAAAACTGAAGTATTTTCTATCTGCTGAACGAATTAGTAACACTGTCTACTCGCTGCTAAATCTAATATAGTTGAGACAAGTTTATCACGACGCTGTAGTTTTAAGGAACAAATGTTTATGTTTGTACTGCCATCTACCGGTTACATTAGAAAAGCAATAAGCACTAGTGGCTAAAGCAAATTGCTAATGTTCACTCAAATGTCATAACTGCAACAGTGAGCTGCAAGAATTACTACATTTTTCGTAATTTCGAATGACAGTTTATAATATTTGCAAGTGATTCAATTATATTTATTCATTATTTGTAATTTGTCTAATTGCGCTTAATAGCATGATGTTAATAAGGTGTATTATGTAAATATACCAGAAGTAGGAATAAACACATATTTAAGTAACCCAAATCAATTCAATCTTGATAATTTAATTAGTTATGACATATTATGGTGGATACCTTCCTTTCGGACACTTGCGTATGACTTATTTTCGTAAAGCAGGGCAGTGTAGAGTTAGTGATGGGCCAATGCCAGATGGGAAATATAGGCCTTGTTCAAATTACTCATAAGGAATTTTGTATTCTGTGCTAAAAGAATATGATTTATGTTAGGGTACATATATTTACCTGAAATGTACATGACGTACTACTCCCTCTTTTCAATATTAATATACTTTACCAAATGGTCACCTCTTCCCTCTACCCGGGCAAGTGGGTCCCTTAAAATCGTGAGGCCATTCGAAATGGCCCACCTAGACCTTCAACTATTATCAGTGTTTAGAAGTAACGTACTGTACCCAGATTTTAAATGCGGTTACCAAGCAAAACGCCAAGCATAATATAAATGCTAGACGCACAACCAGATCATTCTACAGAAATGTATTGAAATCTATTAGTGTGGTATTTCTGATCGTTGAATGCATATAAATGGCATTTATCGATTCGAAATATCACGCTAATAAATACATTTCTTTCTACTATATGAGCCTCTATACAATAATACGTCGTAAGTAAAGGAGAAATATATTTTTTTGCGTTTGGTTTACTATAAAACAAAGCATACAAAAGTTCAGGGAAACCTAAAACTTCCAGGCATTGTGTAACTTCCCTTCGTGTATTTTGTTACAAGTGAGGAAGAAAATTGAGTGGAGTCTATTGAGTCATAGAATTCGGTCAATTGAATCGACTCACACTGTCACATTCAAAATCACCAAGCGGTTCACCATTAACCTGGAATCTACTAGTTCACTTCATAGGTAAGCAAGGAACAGTAAGTGGTTCAGGTGGAAATGCAGATATCAGAAGTCTACTTTATTACCGCCTATGCTAATTGTGGATATTATTTTCGTAATCTTAATTTTCTATCTAGCTGTAAATTTTTACTACAGTATGCAACAACAGTGACTTCTGTGTGATATATATCGTAGGAGAGGTAATATAAGGGCCTATATATTTAGTAGATGTCCGCTATTCTCTATACATCTTCAAGCATGGAATTTATACAACTAGATTGACAGTGCAATTATCCATGAGGTGAGTTTATAGTTTTGTATATTGTATTGCGTTATAGTGTTCATTATACCACACACATTACACTACGTCACTTACTTCATTTGAAATGAATGGCAATATATAATAATATTTCACACACACAAAATTAATAATTTTGAATAAATATTTTACCAAAATTACAATAATAAATAAAAACTGTACAATATTAATTGCTATTTGTTAAAAATTTAACAAAAGTAGAGAATGACACGTGACACCGACTCGGTACGCAACATGCAGGTCAAGCAATAATTTCTTTGTTTGAAAAAAATGTTATGAGTTAGGAGGCGTAAAAAAAATAAAAATTAGATTTCGCAACGGTATAAAACATATATCTTCGTTGATTTTTGTTAATATATATGTAGCAAAGTTTTCACGTCGGATAATAAAAATAGGACAATGGTAAGAACTAAATTTCAATATTTTCTGTATGCACATCAACTTCATTTTCAACTAAATATCATTGCAGATCTTTGTCACATATCACTTGAGGACTGCCAGGGCCTATGGAGTCGATGGAATTGGAACTAACCCTACAGGTAATATCAACGAACTCTGTTTAATATTATTTATTAGTGAAATTTACAAGTATCCGCGTTAATTTTATTATACAAATATTAGTGGTTGTTCGTTCAATCAATTTGACTGAAAATTGTATGCCAGTATCTCAAGTCGAAAGCGATCTTCTAACATTTCCCTTGAATACTGCAATGATCACGGTCTATATTGTTGAGGATGGTATTGAAATTAATTATACAGGTAAGGTCAACGAACCCTGATTAATATATTATTAGAGAAATTTACCGTTATTTGCGTTAATTTTCCTATAATACAAATATTAGTGGTTGTTCGTTCAATCAATCTCACTGAAAATGGAATGCCAGTATCTCAAGTCGAAAGCGACCTCGGATGAAAGAAAATGGGCCAGTTAAATTCATCTATTTTTCACATTTTGAAATTTGAATAACAGTCATGTTGATTTATATATATAACTAATAGATACAGCTGCTAATTTTCTAAGCAGGGTTGTTAGTTTTTGAACATTTAAAAAAAAATTGGATATGCAGTAGTTTTCAGATAATTTATGAAACAGATTGTTCATTCATTAGGTATTGTTTGTGATCGTTGATTTACTTAAAAACTTGATCTGAAAATTCAGAAAATATAGTTAATAAAACATAATTTCATGGAATTAACTGAAATCTTTGAAATTACCTTCAAAACAAAGGAGTTTATTGTTTATTGATGTATAAGAAATAATGCTTACCTTATAATTAATGAATAAAATTGCTACAATTTCGTTGAAAACTTATATTGGTATTATTTACAGAAGGGCTTAAAATATATAGTTTGTAGCCTTGAATGACAGTAAAGTAAGGTATATGAAGCAATTCAAATTAAAAAAAATCACCTATAGAAATGTAGTTGATTTGAATGCATTGAAAAAATTCTTTCTACTACAGAGCTTTAAAATAGCGAAATAACGTATACCGGTACAATAAGATTATTAGCAAATTATTGTCAGTTACTGATATAAATTCAAGATACCTCTGAAACGACAATGCATTTGTTATTTTATTGTGCGGTTTATTTACTTTCTAATAATTATTTAATTATACTATTCATAAAATGCAGTGTCACAAATTGGAGGGGTGAAAATACTAATGATCAGCTGATAGAAAATTGCCTAATTAGGGCAATTAATAGACTTGGAATACATCATTTGATTTGATCACCGTAATGGTCATATTTACTACTGACTTCGGAAGAACCATGATATCAGGGCCCATCTTTATTAAGTAAGAGAGTGATTTAAACCAATGATTCTAGGAGTAAACCCCCGCCATCTTCTCGATTAAGTTTGAATTGCCGAGGGGCTGTTGTAGGTAACATGAAGGGAAACTATCTGGACCAGGGATTCTTAATCAGGGAAGAATTCCTATCACTGAAGAAATTTCAGCGTTTCAGGGGAGTAATTGAAATAACAGATAAGTAGATTTAAATTGTTTGAATACTGTCACGGTTACACTTCGTCCAGTCCAGCAGGGAGGTGTGAATCATTCCCGCATTTCTAAGAATCCTTCAGTGCTCCGTGCAACTTACGGGGGGACAAATAATATTTCAATTGGACCTTGTAACGGGACATGAAGTTAAAGAAGAAATAAGGCAAAAAATATTTAGACTCACTTATCTGAAGTCCTTGAACCAAAACATATTCTAGGATGCTTTTTAACTTCAGTCGCAGTTTATGTTGTTTTGCACTGTCAGAAAAAAGGGAGGATTTAATGATTGATTTGATATAATTAGCGGTTCAAGGAAAAGTGGGAAGAGGGTGATAATTTTTTTGTGATTCTTTCGAAACTGGAATAGAAGTGATGGGATAAAAAAAGAAAGTTAAGGAACCAGTGATTTAATCAACAGCCTTTAATGACGTAGTGTGCAGATTGTAGAAGTTTTTCATTATTCCGCGATGGTAAACTTTTTATTTTTCTCAGGATGGGCCCTTGAACCAATGACCATGTTGAGTAGTGTTAATACAAACAGACCTGATTATATAGGTGAGTCGTTCACTTATACTATAGGATAAGTGAGTAGTTCGGCATGGCAGTACGATTTTAAGGGGGCCCACTACCACTGGTAGAGGCGAAGGGAGACTCTTCATTGCAACATATTGATTCATTTCATTCATTCATTCATTCATTCATTCATTCATTTTAAAGAATTAGAATCCTGAGATAAGAAAACTCAGAAACTGAAGAAGAAGACTGTGTATTGAATGCTGAATTAGAATACAATATATGATCCAGTGACATCTTTTTCAATATAATCCAAAGCAGCATGTAGTCCAATAGAAAAAAAAACATACTGGCGGAAATTTTCTGTGTAAGCCTTCAACTCCTTACAAGACAGGAAACAACATTCTCAATATCACATGCTTTACACAATAAAACCCTAACAATATATTTACATTATTTTTTTCCTTCATCAAGAAGTTAATTATAGTCTGTACAGCGAACAAGATATGTAGCTTGGTTAAGATGATTAAAAAGGTTGGCTCAAAGATTGCGATAAGAGCATGCAGGCATTACAATCCGGCAAAAAATCCAACTATGACATCCAATTTCTACAAGAATGCAGTGCACCAATCCTTCAAACAATTTGCACAATCGTTAGCCTGTTTGCTATTTGCTCTGACATTTTCTTTTATCCAATCACAGAAGTCTTCTTCTGATTTTTTCAGTAATAAGAATTGGCCAAGAACAATATATGCCTGAAATAAAATGGGGTACAGTAATCAATGAAAACTAACAATAAGTAAAATGCTTCCCCACACCAGGGGCGTAGCCAGGAATTTTCAAGGGGGGGGGGTTCTGAAATTTCTAAATGCCAAGTTAGGCCGTAACAGCAAGCGGGTCCGGGCGGAGCCCGGAAAAACGTGGGTTTTCAAGACGTCTTGAGGGTCTAAAAAGCGTTTCAAGCTACGAAAAATTGCTATGTATGATAGAGAAAAATGCTTTCATGATTATTGGTTGGTTCGAAGCAGCTTCATAGGAAAATAGTAACGCTTTGTATATTATATATATTGTAGATATACAATGTAGATTTTATTTTTTTTTTTTCCAAAAGGGGGGGGTTCCGACCCTCAAACCCCCCCCCCTGGCTACGCCCCTG
>QXVX01007682.1:30087-180610 GCA_013436065.1 Halocynthia aurantium
CGCCCCCCGTCTACGCCCCTGCCCCACACAATAACCCTTTTATTTAAAAATTATAAACTCAGTTAACTTCTCTGTTGATAGAGAATTTGGTGTGCTATGAGCTAATTTTTTTATTCTAAAAATGTATTGGAATGGCATCAGAAATATATGTACATATCTAACAGAAAGAAATTACATGGAGTATAGTTTGTAGGATATATGTGTAGGTCAATCACCAAGTTTATGACAAGTGGATATGTATAAAACCCCGTTCAAAAGTCTATGAGACAGTGGTTCTCAACCGGGGAAGTGTTTTCTAGGGGTCCGCGGAGACGTTTCAGTTTTAAGTCTCAATGGTGTTTCGTTGTTATTGCTATATTTTGTTTACATAACAGGGAAAGACAAATGTTTGTAGTTTAAGGTTAGGTGTTATGTTCTGTGACCAACTGATATACTGCAGATTGCTAAATTTCCGATTAACTAGTGGCCGAACCACGTTTCTGAATACAAAAATACACTGAAAATGCGATGGGGTCCACAAAGGTTTTAGGGCGGCAAAGGGGGTCCGCTAGGACGAAAAGGTTGAGAACCACTGCTATAGAAGGTTGAATTACATTAGTGTACTTCAATAAACACACATGCATTAATATGCTTATGACATAGTTGTATACACTATACACGATGCAATTAACCTCACATACATAAGTATTTCTTCAGATTAAGGGTGCAGTACAAGAATTAGAGTTGGGGTTTTAAATGGGTCCTAGTTTGGTAGTGTGTCCCACAGAAAACCCAGTTACGTTAGGGTTCCTTTGCCTCACTCGAACCTAACTAGGTTTTCAGAGAGACCACACCATACCTGTAATTGTTTGAACTCAGAAAAATAAAAATAAAAATCATTTATTATGCAGTCTTAATGGTTCTACATATATGTATGGACACCACTCTTTAATGTGAAAATTAATGACAGAATCCCTACTTTATCAAAACCTATATCAGCGAGCCTACTTCCGAGAACCTTCCCAATTCCTGCGAGTTCACAGACTTCTTTTTCACCCATTGGCTCACCGACGAAATTTTTGTGTTTTTGAGATGTCGAAGACATAGTAATGTTTTTTACGCTCTAACTGCAGATAGCACTGATAAAATCAAAGTAACAGATTACAGTACAAAATATTTCAAACTGTACCTCCAAAGATAACCATAGCATGATTCATTAAACTTAATCAACAATTCGTTTGTTTGACGTTTGTATAAGCATCAAGAACCTCAAAGGGATTTTCTGGAGTTAATGAAACACAAGATATAACGATTTCAGGCAAGAAATTACTTACTAGTGACAGCTTTCTGCTGGTATTTAAAAGCAATACGTCATTACAAGACGTACAGATGAACAACGCTAACAATTGAATGAAATTTCTATCTAATAAATGCTAGCTGGCTAAAATGTGAAATATGAGCATTCAAATATTGCGTCAGGCATCATCGCAATGTTTCACAGATCCTCTATCGTATTTGATATTATAATTCACCATCGAGGTTTTCATAGTACAGCAATTGGAACACTGATTGACACTTATTCCCAAAGGATTTACACAGTAACAAGTGTAGTGCAATTCGCGAAACCTCGTAGAAGATCCGTATTCAATTCCGTAACTCAATCGGCGACGATTAGACGCGGGAAAAATTATAAAAAATCCTCATCTTAGATAGGAAATCTCCGAGGCAAATAGCAAGTATGCTACGAAAATTGAGGAGCAATTCTTCGCAAGCAAAGCCATCTTCTACTCGAATAAAGCATAGTCTTTAAATACTAGTATTTATATACATAGTATTTAATGACTATGAATAAAAGGTTAGGTTTAGATTACAGTTAGTTTATTCTATCAAATTATGTTATTGCACGTAAAAAAATTGTTACATGAGCTTCAGATTATATACAATCGGATGATCGGCATATAAAAGAAAATAAATTAATGCAAAATGCTTAATACTGGTATAAAAATCATCACATTCGTACACCAACAACATTAGTTTTAATACAAGCATAAATTACATAAAAAATTGAAGATATTGAATTCTTTAATCAAGGATATGAATGAATTCTATAGTAGAACTCAATGATCGACATTCACATCAAGAGCTTATAGAAAGAAAAAAACAAGCACCAAGCTCCATGAATTTCTCACAATTTAGATTTGTTTCGCTTCATCAGTGGTCCAATATATTTGTCGTAAGCCGGAATGACCTGTATAAAATTAAGCTATTCCATTAGACAGAGGAATAGGAATGCGGGATTGTGAGAAATCTTATCTGTATTAAGTCAAGTCATTACCACGGATACTTAACTGCAGAAATATCTTGCTTGGTCATGGCCTATATATATATAATCTAGTTCAAATTAAAACAGTCTGATAAATAAGCAGATTGGCCATCCATGCAATGTATTGACATATTACAACCTCTGATAAATACCACTTAGCAGCCGTGTGCACTGCAAATTATGCTACCCACTAATAACTGCATAGTGTAACAATAATTCAAAAATAAATAAAGAGTTATTTGTTATGTTCCAATTACTATCTCTTACATCAGTTTTATTCAGCGGCGACTGCATTGCCGATTTTAGCAAGTGTTCATACACATTACCATCATAGCGTCCTAGCACAGACATCAGCAATTCATCCCTAAAAACAAGAATCAATTATTTATGAACAAAAAAATTGGAACGCTGAAGCAAAAGTCAACGTACGAAAATTCAAAAGCATCGACTAGTGAGACAGCATTAGGACGAATTTTTGGCAACAGATCCACAACCAGCTGGTGACAAGTCTTCACTTGACTGCTGGTTAACAGGTCTTCCTAGAAATCAATTTCACAAGCATTAAATTGTATACTTACATTCATCGTATATTTGTCAAAGATACAAATTTTATTGAATTGGATACTAGTCACCCAACCTCCATGAATTCTCCACTATTCTTAGAAATACCATCCAATGCATAGAGTCTTGCAAGATCAAGAATGACTTCCCTTAGTGGAGGCGAAAGCTTGATTACGTTTATTTCCTCAAAGAAATTTCTCACAACAAAGAAATGGCAATGTGCCTGGAAAGTTATATCAGTCATATTAAACCACTATATATCAATGGCTTGACATAAAAAAATAGATAACTGCTACTAAAAGAACAACATACGTTTGCAGCTCGCACAGAATGAACAGATGCTTTGTTAAGGGCGCCTACTAGGTCGTCTCCAGATTTCATTGCCTCTTCAACTTTTCCAGCCGCGAAGAGCACCAGCCTTGATAAAAAAAACAGACTCAGCCTTAAACAACCATGGTATGTTATCGCATGAGAAATAATACCTACCCCAATGCTCTTTGCTTGTACAATTCACATAAGACGTCTACATCAAGCAAGTCATTGACGACCGGTTTATGCCTTCTCTCATTGATATAACCTACAGATTTTGAAAATTTGTTGCCTTCTCTGACACACTTGATCAAAAATCTGTTAGAAATGCATTCCATTTTATTTTTTCGGTCATTAAAAATCATTCTAAATATCAGAGAAAACTGTGTGAAGTCCGATCAAACATTACATCCGACATGTATTGGACAACAGTGAAAAGTTACCTTGCTGTTTGCAGCAGGAGTACAGTGTTTTCACCTTCATAAGTGCACATAGGAGTGAAATAGGTATACAGTTCTGGGAGTCCGCTAGAAAGCAAATATCCGTGGCCACCGCACGACATACGACACGTTTCGATGCCAGAGTTGACGATCCAAGTAGTGAATGCTTTGAGACCAGAGGATGTGGCATGCAACTAAACAGGCATTTGAACATAATGTAATCATGGATACCTTGAAACTTATGACAACTGAATAATAAAAAAATATTTAGAACTGTCTCTACTATTATCTTCAAGACATAAATTTGGTTAAAGCCCGTAATGCACATTCTTCATTTATTTTGTAAAATATCTTCCTTGGATGACATGTTATTATTTATACAATACAAGCGTAATATGTATGTCAAATTCCATGTTTACATTTCAGAAGCCATTTAACTTGAAAGGCAGAGAAGTGTTATGCAACACTGCACAACACAAATCAACTGATCACCTCTTGCATGTCTGTATAGTCTCCCTTCCCAATTGCGACTGAAATTCTGTCAAACATGTCAAGCATTCGCAATTGAACGAAGAAAAAAGAGTATGCGGTTGCGAGTAATGGAAATAGTTTATATTGCTGAGTTGGATATGAGAGAATCTGTGGTTCCGGTTCCCTGGAAATAAAATTTAGAATTTAATTTTATATAACTTCAAAAGGAAATCTTGAATTTATAGATGAAAGTTAAAACTGAAGCTGCCTGGGACGTTGTCAGCAGTCAAATAATTATTGCAAAGGTATTTTACCCTGGCCTCATTTCACTTTGTCGTCTCACAGCGCTATAACGAAGAGTGATAGTGAGTGCACGACTTAACGCTAATGCTGCGTCCTTTACAATGAATGTTCGCACCATAGTCATTGTACCATAAGTGAGCCCTGCTTTAGGAGGCTTGACGTACGTGCCATCAGACATGACCTTAAAATGAAATTTTCAAACTTTCAATGATCTATGACATAAATTATAATTAATAAATCTTTATACTTGAGAATGTTTCATCAGCATATTCTCCCTTGGTATGTGGACATTGTTAAGTATGAGGAAACCGTTGTCATTTTCATTGTACCCAAATTTGGGACCAATGTCACCTAATGTTATACCTGTTTAAACAAAACAAATGTTAAATAAATAAATATTAACAAAATGTAAGATCTTGAAATAATTTTGAACTATAGATATCTCTACCTGGCAAAGACTTGTGGTCTTCCAAGCTTCTCAGTTGAACCATAAAAGGTTGAATGCCATGACATTTTCCCCTGGAGTGAAGCTGAGCCATGACAATGGCATGCGTAGCCACCTTTCCCACTGAAAATTAAGTAAGAATCAGAGATAAATAGCAAAAAGTTACTTCTTCTGTGATTTATTTTAAAAGATCTCTTGAATTGGGTGTGTAGATGTTGTTGAAGGTATTTCGTTGAGTCACTGAAAACATCTGAAGGAACCAAGGGCCATGGTAACCTGAAAGTTACTATCATTGCTGCAGTACCAGCTGGTAAATAGGACGTTCTTAAACAAATTAATATCATGACATACATGTTCCAGGCCACCATTTTGTTGAGGTAATAGTTGGAGAATTGAGGATAAATTCTTCAGTGGATGGATCGTAATGAGATGTTGTTTCGAGGCCTCTCAGGAATGTACCTGGAATGAAATTATCATTACAAATACTGGATCAATAAATATACAACAGGCAAAGTATTTTGAAGTAAGTCATAAGAAAAAGGAATGTTTCCAAAATATGTATCTAAAAATTTCCAAAAAACCATTCGGGCTCAGCCTTTTCACTAGTGACAACTTGATTACAACAGCAAGCATGCGGCATTAAAAATTTACACTTTAAAAAATGTGCAGGGTCTCAAACAGTTGAAATACCACAGAGGGAAAGGCCGATGATACTATTCAGTTCAGTTCTAGAGTAATAATTAATGTCATGTCATGCTATGTGTATCCAACCCATCCATGTATGAGTAAAAAATTGCTACACATTGAATAATTATTAACTAGCTATTTGCAAATGGTCAAAGGTTGGGAAATAAAACAAATAAATATTGTTGTTCAAGTCAATAGTGTACATTGAGTTACATGATTAAGGGCAGGGTTTAGGATTGATATGGTAGAAGAGTTTTATGAATTTCTTATCGGGTCATGACACTAATTTCACTCTGCGTTTATTGATATACAATATGAAGTAATATCCCTACTATTCCGAGCTCTCAAGCATGTGGCACCCACAAAGAATAAATCCCCAAATATATAAATGAGCTCATTTGCGTTATTTTCTGTCCAGTTTCTCGTTGAACAATTTGAAAATACTGCTAGTTAATGAACATACCATGTCCCATTTCTGTTTGTGCATACGTTCCTAAGATTTCGTGATTTATGGCAGGAACAAGCCATCTTTCTTGTTGCTTTTCGGTAGCCTGGTTCATCAAAGTCGGAACGAACATACCGTAGTGTAGATCAAAAAATATATTCGGTCTTGCCTTTGTAACACACCTAGCAAAATAATATCTCTTACATATACTTATACAGTACAGAAGATTACCAATTATATGAGCGTGAAAAAACGTACCATATTTACATAAGTATTGTAAAGTTATGCAATACAATTTCAAACAAAATCAAAGAATGAAAAATCCTATTTCAGGTAATTCGAACAATGCTGATATATTAGCATTTCTTTATATATCAGCATGAGGCAGTTCTCCATCTTTTTCATTAAGGATTCAGGGTTCATATACCCTTATTGTTTTCAAATATAAGTGTGCCAGAATACGGCTGCAAATACGTTATTTAAATTTAAATAGTAAATCTTACAGATTATAAAACGAATAATCTTTAGGGTCTTGGATGAGGTCGCTAAGAGAATCCTTGTTCCAGATCAAAAGTGCAGATTTTCGACACCATTCATCAAACCGCTCCTCCCTCGACAAGAAAGCAGGATCTGGTCCTTCATATTCTTTGTTGGTTACCACAGCTTGGTCTGAAAAGGCAATAAATTTATAACAATGAAAAAAATACTTTGTTATTTCCTACAGACAATACATACATATTTTCTTTCTTTTCTCATGTATTTCCGGGCCAAGATTTAACAGGTCCGCCAACTCGTTCAAATCAAAAGTACATGTGTCTCTTTCTTTCTGAAGATCGGGATTTATTTTGGGCTTTAATTTATCTGCATCATTCATTTTTCGGTTTAATTTTTACACTTGAAATACCTTGAGCTAATAAGAAGAAAAATGTTTGAATTAGTAATGGAAAAAAATATCAGACTACAGAAACAAGACTAACTGCAAACTTGCAGGCAAGTAATACTAAGTTACCAGCCGCAGTTTCTAAATTCTTTACTATATCACATTTTAGTTACTAACCACTGCAATCCTCATTTCCTATTTTCTCATCTCGTTTCCGTGCCACGGTACGGTATTGTTCTAATAACTAGTATTGTTCTGATAACCAACAGGCGTCGTAATACTCTAATCAAGTCACCAGCCGCAGTTACTATATCACATTTTAGTTACTAACCAATGCGATCCTCATTTCTTATTTTCTTATCTCGTTTCCGTGCCACGGGATAGTTTTGTTCTAATAACCAACAGAGCGTAATTTCATGCTGAACTCGGGTTGCATCACTTGTCAAACGAAGCTATGGTTATTACTGTGTCATTGTGTACACTATGAAAAAGTTACGGAAGGACTCTTGTTTTAGAATCGGAATTTAGGTTAAAGTTCTCAATCAGCTTCGAGTTCAAAATAAAACCGTGGGGTCACTGTCGGTCGAAAAATATTAAATCACCTTGCGACACCTAGCGCTTAGCGATCGCAGGAGAGTGGAGTATACATACGTAGAGACTATGGCCGAACAAAACGATGGCCACAGCGAAAAAGGGCACTACCAACATTTTGTTAATGGTGTTGTCTTTTACCAGCAAAAAAATGCGATAATATTTGCGGAAGTGTATGGAAATTGCGAAGTATTAAAGTAAACGTTTAGTGTATCGGTGTAGTGTAATAGATTCATTCAAAAGTCTAAAAGGTATTTAACTGTTATGTGGTTAATTTTTTAAGCTTAGCGCATTTGTGAATCATGTGAGATGAGTATGTTGGTTATGTTCACAATCTAATTCCCAAAGACCACCAGTGAGGTTGTTATCTACTTAACAGCATTTATTTGAAAGACGAACATGAAAATAACTTACCAATATATTGCCGATGTATTCATCTTTGAAGAAAAGCAATGCTTGCACAATTCGTTAAAGGAGGATGATGTTTGATGAAGAAAGAAAACGTCAATGAAATAATATCGATTTTACGGTCACATCTAGTTGTATAGTCATAGTCACAGCATTGTCGTTGCTTTCTCGATTCGTCATGAATATTACATACAACGGAGAAACCCAAAGTCTTACCTACGCCACTCCATCCGAGTCTGATGCTTCGTCCAGACTGAGAGTATATCCAGTATCGGGGTAAGTTTGTGGTACGGATGATCAGCTTGTATCTAAATGAATGGCTATTGTAGTTTGATTTAGTATTTACAGGTTAGTGGAGTGCAACCAGTGGTGTCGTTCCTTATATTGGCGAAGAATAATTTTAGCTACATCACTGCTGCTGTCTTTATCAGCCTTCTCGATTTCATTGATTACTTTCATACATCTGACATCTTCTGAGGTAAAATAGACTTGTCATAGCCTAGTAATTATAGACAAATATGTGCTTATGAAAATAAACTAACCACAAACATATTTCTTCACAGATCCACGACAATGCCGGGCAGCCCGAACATGCGAAATTTCATCAAATCATAGCTACAATGAAGGATGTCTATTCCCAAGTAAGCACGGTACCGGACGCTCATACTGTTAGTACATCTTATCAAACTGACGTGGCTGATTTTTCTGAGAGTGGTTCTGGTGACACCAGAGATAACATTCCCACAACCTACGAGGATTTGAAAGATTTTCTTTTGCAACACTCTGGACATAATATAACGCTCAGTGGGAAATTCCTTGAGATTTTGTTTCATGAGTTGGATACCCTCAAATCCGCCTTACAGAAAACTATCAAAAACTGCACAGGTGGTGAGTTCAGTGGCTGCGAGACTGTAGCCGGAGATAATAGATCAAGTGATTCAAACAATACTTTAAGAAATCAAGCCACGGCAAGTTTATATGATGGTAAAGAATTTCGTACTGGTCCCAGTGCTAATGGAACGAATGGGAAAGAAATGGGTAAACGAATGGAATCACTCCAGAATAAAACGGAAAACGTTATCAAGGAATTAAACAATATAAAATATGTCGTATACGGAGTCAGGACGGAGTCGAACGCAAAAATGAGGAACGAAACTCTAGTTCTATTACGAGGCTACGAAGAATTCGTAAACTCTTCGTTGCGCAACGCAAAGAACCATTATTCGGGAATATTAACTTCCACGCGAAGCGAACTTGCCCAGACCAACAGGACCACAAAGATACTGATGCAGCAAATGGCCGGGTTGATTCGAATGCAAGAAAACCTTTCAAAGTTTCAGTTGCGGATAAGCAGATTAGAGAAAAAAATCAGTGACGACAGTGATGTTGATGCTATGTCGCAGCAATTTTTGAAAGATATACATAGAGCATTGGACTCTACCGATTCAAATGAAAGTACGGGATCAGATGAAAAGATATCGATTGCCGCAGTAAAGAAACTTCTCTCAGGTAAGAAATACTTATAGATATATTTCGAAGGAATAGAGCCCGATAATAATCACGGAACGGAAGCAAATATTTTCGAAAAGGTTCCATAAATACTGCATTGCAATCGCTCCTTGGTTGAATTAAAAATATACTATGCTTTTTCAATGCATTAGGGAAAGCGGACTGGGGTTGGATCCAGGCTCCAAATGGTTACGCTTACCAGGCCACGCCTGATACTTTCGCATCCTGGGGCTCTGCTAAATATAAATGTCAGCAACTCAATTCAACGTTGGCTTATGTCGGTGTGAGATCAAACACCATGAAGAAGTGAGCTACTTTTTACGAGCCATTTGTCAAGTGATTTGATATTATGTTATTATAGCTAGTAGAAAAATGTATTTATTTTTTCACAATTGATGAACATATAACATTCGAGCTTGATAGATGTGTGTTTTACTCACATTTCTGACACTGTAATGATTACGTCATATTCAACGTCTATTGCTGGTATGCTACAGATTCATATTCTCGTTACTCATTGAACCGCGTGGGGAAAATGTTTGGATTGGACTCTCGGATTTGGGGAAAGAAGGAACTTGGAAATGGCTTGATGGACGACAGTTGAATCAATTTCCCACCAACTGGGCTCCGACTCAACCAAATAACATAATCCGCGATTACCACGATCAAGACTGCGCGGAAATCGACAAGGCAGACGGAAAATGGAATGATGTATGGTGTATGTCGAGCAAAAATAACAACAATCGGAATGCCGCTCTGTGCGAACGGAAAATCTATCCTTCGGGTTAATCACAAATAAAAACTGTAAATTGTAAATGGTCAGAAATGAGTGCTTATTTTCACGCTATTTTTCAAATTATACGCACTACAAGGAGTAATATACACATTTACTTGAGCTCAATTGGAAAAAAAATACCAGACTGAGAATCGGAAACTACCAAAACATTATTTTGATGTAGTCCATGCATATATACAGATATGGAGTCAGACTGCGCAGGCGCACGAACAGGCAAGTAAGGACGAAAAATATTATTCAGATTGACAATCCTTCATCCGGAATCCGAAAACATGCAAATCCGTATTTGATAGGACCTACACATATATACATATTGATATAGCTGCTGTTTTGGTGCTGCAGTTACTTTCGTTTCATAGAAAGCAAACACTAGTTGTTTTGGTGCAGGTACATTTCATTAAATCTGAAACATTATTTTGAATTTGAATTTCATCTCCACAATAAAATCCATGTGAGCACAGCATGACTATATCATCATTATCTATATGTGTTTCTATAAAAAATTATTGAAATATTATATAAAACTACATTGACGGTATATGTATAAGCTGAGATATGACATGTAAAGCTGTCAAATATTATAGGCGCAAATTCACAATAATTCCGGATTAAAAATTTCGGACAAACGAATATCGATCGACCTGTATACACATAGATGAAGAGATATATACAAGGAAAATGAATATGGTTTAACGATAAAATATCATAGTAACAGCTTGAATGAATGTGTCACTTGCACCCCAATTGCTATCGTAATCCTTTGCTGCATAATCACCACAATAGCGAATATCCGAGGTTGTTGTACTACCGATACAGGGATGTTCACAGTTTCCAGCACCTGGCTTCATACGTACTCCTGGACACATTGCATACACATCTCTCTCATTATTCACTGCTCTAAACTGTCAGAACAAAATACAGACTCTTAGCAATTAAAATAACTAAGTGAATCAATAATATCGCCATACAGTCCAATTCTATTTCTGTGACGTCATCATGCTATAGAAGCAAGATACAAAAAAATTCGAAGGATTTTAATTATTTGGCTATTTTAGGACCCCTCGTCACATCCCTCTCGGTCTGGCACGGGTCACAGGACGTTTATCCTAGCTACCCCTCTTTGTAGATTGTTCACTCTGTGGATTGCACTCACCTGAATGAAACCACCGTCCATTTCTCCTTTGGCATTCCCTCCATAATTATCTTTAACCGAATTGGCCGCACCCCTATTCCACGTTACGGATATAGCCGGTCCATTATCGGTACTTTTGGTATATGTATTTCTTCGTATTGGAAAGTGATTGGAAAATAGTGTTTGAAGATTTCCTCCGTACCTCGTCAAAAAGTTATCAGTTGTGTAATATTTGTATAACGCCCTGAAATGAGAATAATGCGAAATTGAAGTTTTTATTTGAGAATTCAATCAATTCACATACTGATCATCATCATTACATTATAGTATTTACCTAAGTTCAATTTCATGTAGCGGTGTATCATTTGGTACATGATAAATCATCACATTTTCAGCCTGCATATCAAAGTAAGCTGCACTCTTGTAATCATCACTTGTCGCTGAGGAAGGTATTCCATGTGTTGCTCTATTTTCCCAGAATCCATCACCGTTCGGATGGTTGGCCGAATTTCCTTGTTCGGTTGACCAGCGATCACCAGAAGTGCATTTTCCTTTCATATTGTTTTCGTGAATAGATGCTATCAAAGTCCAGCCGCCTTGATCGACGTCCATGTTACAATAGACTGGATATACTTCCATCTAAATCAGGTAGTTGGTAAATCTTGTAAAATATAGAATCTAAATAAATTATTACTGGAACCTGATTGATAGAAATGTAGTACAGTCCATTTTTTGCAGATGAATGCCGACTCTTTATATCTTTGCAGCTTCCTGCTGGATTCATAAGTGATCCAACGGATCTGTCAGGTTCCTCACTCTCTTCCTTAGAAACGTAAATGTTGTTCACTACTGATCGACGACATTCTTCGTTTCCAGAATCTGTTTGATCCTGCGATCAACGAAAAATACCAGAGTACTTGCATAACGAAAATTATATTTTACAAAGCAATAAGAAATTATAATATTCATATCATTACCTGACCGTGAGCCGAGAGTAAACAAATCTGAAGCAAGAGGAATACCTTTACATACATTTTAATGAACATTGCTCTTCTGGATGAACTACTCAGATATGCGACTATACTGTAGGTATGAGTTCGTTACACTGCAAGGTACACGATGGCAGCAGTAATACTGAGAGAGCTACTTCGTAGAACCTTAGATGAGCATTTATTGAAAAAAGCTTACCGCAACTGTGGTTTAGCCTAATGAAAAAAGGGCCTTCATATTTACTGAAAACTAAACTACCTCGTACATCAGCCATTCTCATTGCGAAAAACGTATTCGGTTTGACCAAAACTCAATCGAGCACATAGAAGATTGCCGCAGTAACTTGAACTGAAACATATTTTGAGACGTAGGTATTCGACTCGTTACCAAAAATGTTGTTTTCAATGTTAACTTGCCACATTTAAGTGGCATTTCTCAATGACTTAGAAAACTGCTTACGATTGCAAACAATCCATTATATGCAAAGTGAACCTTAAACTGAATAATATTTTGAGACGTGGGTATTCGACTCGTTACCAAAATAGTTGTTTTCAATGTTAGCTTGCCACATTTGTGTGGCATTTCTTAATGACCCAGAAAACTGCTTACGATTGCAAACAATCCATTACATGCAAAGTGAACCAAATAGCCAAAAAGAAGGATTGCTATATGATGAATGTACCTTTTAGTTAGTTAGATCATATATGATTCTGAAACAATCACCAAGGTGTAGTTATTGTCGTGAATAAAAAATGACATGATAATGAATTTCATTGCAAAGAGAAATGGCCTCGCCACTTTTCCTAAATGGATATTGTCGAACATCAACTGAACTAAAACATTTTTTTTCAGTTTTGAGTAGGATAAACGTAGACAATCCTGTTAGGGAGCTTATAATCTCAGAGATAGTACGAGATACGGCGTACTTACGGAAAAAGAAAGTAGAAAATTGGGTTCTTTACTTTTGTAGGGAAATAAGCTACGAAAGGCCTAATCGTGTGCGAGATGACAACCATCAACTGACTCACAGCGCCAACGTGCGGTCACTGTTCATTGTCAGAGATTTCGATAGCTAAAATGGAATGAAAATTGCGAAAACTGAAACGATCATGCGCAAGTGCTTCTCCTATCTCAATGCGTNACCTGCAAAGTGAACCAAATAGCCAAAAAGAAGGATTGCTATATGATGAATGTACCTTTTAGTTAGTTAGATCATATATGATTCTGAAACAATCACCAAGGTGTAGTTATTGTCGTGAATAAAAAATGACATGATAATGAATTTCATTGCAAAGAGAAATGGCCTTGCCACTTTTCCTAAATGGATATTGTCGAACATTAACTGAACTAAAACATTTTTTTTCAGTTTTGAGTAGGATAAACGTAGACAATCCTGTTAGTGAGCTTATAATCTCAGAGATAGTACGAGATACGGCGTACTTACGGAAAAAGAAAATAGAAAATTGGGTTCTTTACTTTTGTAGGGAAATAAGCTACGAAACGCCTAATCGTGTGCGAGATGACAACCATCAACTGACTCACAGCGCCAACGTGCGTTTACTGTTCATTGTCAGAGATTTCGATAGCTAAAATGGAATGAAAATAACGAAATCTGAATCGATGAAATACCCCTTTGTCTTGTATGACATTAATAATTGCTAAAAGTTCATACCGAGGGGATCAGAAAAGAAAAAAGGTAAGCGACGTTTTGAATTAATTCATATAAGAGATAAAAATTAACGCACATGCTTCTCCTATCTCAATGCGTGTGTATTGCTCATTAGTAAATAGGCTGAACTTGTAAAATTGCAATAAATTTTAAATATCTAGCTTCTACCTCTCCTAGAAAGCGCACAGGAAACAATTTTTCACACACCACCTTATACGGGGAGAATTGGAATCCTAGAAGAACTCTTAAAGAAGCACTTTTCATTATTTTCACCAGAATGCAACACGAATGAACGTGCTATCCCGGGTTGCACCACTTCCTATTGTGAATCCCAATCTAGTAATGATTTGACTATTACGGTGCTAATTATTGAAACAATTTATGAAACTGAATTATAATTTTAGCTTTGATAGGACTCATTTGATATATATGCATGCTGTTTGGAGTTGAAATTCCTCCTCTGTGAGTCAAATCCTGTTCCTGTTCTGTTATGAACGTGGGATATGGAATGCAAAGGCAATACTAATTTGTAAATTAAACACATTAATGATACGCAATGATGTTTCTTTTGCGATGTTTATCTAAGGAGCAAGCAATCATAATTCATAGAAAGGCCAGAATCATATCACGCTATCAAACTATTTCATTTCGCACATGCCAAGTTGTGACAGCACCGTTTGGTCCTGTAGTGAACAGTTCAAAAACTCTCCGGAAGTGTTTGGGTGATTCACACATGAAATATCGAGTGATTTGGAACAGTTCGTTTCATGCAGGTTACCTATATTGGCCGAGCGTATCGGACAAGGTAGCACAGACCAGTAACGTCCGTTTATAGTGCTGCAGCTACAAGGATTCCTATCCAACTTTTCAGTACCTTGAGACACAGGTATTGTGTTAAACTTTGGGACTTTTACAACCGTCACGCGTTTACTGAGATCAGGAAATACTGTAGAGGCGTGAGGTAAAAAGTGCAACTAAATTTATGGTTATCGATGCCATTCGTTTTATTTCACTTGAGAATTAACAACTGTTTGTTCTGCGAAGACATGTAATGTAGCTGTACAAATGAAGGAGATAGATACTACAGTGGAGGGATTGAAGCAGTTACCTGGCAGACACTAACTGAAGTATTTGATGTTCAAACCGTGACTACCTGTTTCTTAACAGTGCGTATTACAAGAACACTCTTGTACATCCATTTGAACCTATGGAAATAACTTGCATTGCAATGCATTCTGAATACGTAACTTTACATGAGTGTTTTCGTTCTAAGTTGCTTGCAACACATTTTTACTTGCAATTAAAGCCAAGGCAGACAGTCGTGCAATACGTAATGCTATAAGCAAATAGGGTTTTCGAAATCGCTAGCCTAACTAGCAGCATGATTTAACTTGGTGTAACCGTAAGTCATTTGACGTCACGTCATATCATGCCGGTTTCTTGAAATATGTTCTTACCATGTGTCTAGAAGGCTTGTTATAAGGTACGGTATGTATAAGGTATAAATGTAGTGATTATTTTATGAATCAAGTACGGTACTATAGAGTATAGACCACAGCCGGTACATATTGGTAAATTTAAATGTGAGTACAGCTCAATAATCCAAGTCAATTTGAAAAGTCTGTTAGAGAAGAATAGTCATTGGTATTATTTCCGTTTTATTCTTCCTTAACGAAACGCAAATTATTGGTGATTGTATTTCCCGACTTAGTCATTCATACACTTAGATGTTCGATTTACATAGTCCTTATTTATATACGTGTGGGAAGTTTTGTTGTTTAGATCGGAAGTAAGCCGAGGAAGAGGGTTGTGATAGAAGCGGTGTGGCGCTATTACGTACTTATAAATGAGGAGTTATACACAGTATAGCAATAGATTTTTATCATCGTTCAACCAGAGCGAGATTGATATTGTAAATCATATTCGTGATATGCTTGCTACTTCATGACGTTAATTAGAAAATTCAGTACCGTAAACGTGTCTTTACTTCTTCATATACTATTTAAATACAGCCGTGCAATCTGTTAAGAAACCGAATGTCCGCTTACGGTTATGTCATTTAAATATCTCAATACTAAAGTATCGAAATGGTATTGAAATGATAGTAAGGTGTTATTGAAAAACCTAATTTTATGCCCGCGGATGAGTAGGTAGTTAGCAAACACTACAATATTATTTTGTCAGTGATAGCTATCCCGTTATTTCCAGTCTTATCATACATATAATACGACTGATGTGCGATACAGGTCTTTACATATAGCTATTGTCAATAATCTTACTACGCTAAAAGCCATATGTTCGATTTTAGGATCTCAGGTACGTCATTCATGGAATCAGTCCTGAATGGTTTTTATATCTTAAACGTACAACTCACACACGGTAAATTGCACTTATCTCCACGTCCTATTACATATATTCAGGCTGCTATAGAGACTTCTCAAATGGGATGTAATGAATAGAAGCAAATAGTAGGCGGTACGTGGGCTTACATAACTAAATGCGAACGGAAAATATCTTAGTGATCTTCTGGGCATGATATAGCGTGGTAAGTGCAGTTGTAGGACCGAGATTGCTGTAGAAATAGCTAGATGCAGTATTTGGTGACATGGTTTTTATGGCCAAAGGATTACTTAAACGTACGGATACTATAACGTGGTGGCAAGATGATTCAAATGGTAACGAAGCTTACGCATCGTTAGTTGAGATAATGTTATGCTTTCAGACATTTGCTTCGAGCGGACACGAGTTAGCTAGAATTTTGAATAGAGTTAAATTTCTATTAATGGATGATATTGGATATATCCCGGTTATGGATTTCAATCCTGCCTCAAGTATAGTACTGTATAGTGAAACTGTTATTCATTATTGTTTGCAGAAAACGTATATAAAAAGGTACAAATAGTGAATGGTTTAATTACCTACCATTACAACTGCTTTACGTGATGTGGTATTATGCTGCCATATGAAAATATGTGTGTGAGTGACGGTAAAGTAAAAGTAGTACAGTTGGTGTTATTCTTCGAAATCGGGTAATATAATTGCGGACTGAATCACATCAGTAAATATCGAATGAATCTCTATGCAAGCCGATATGAATATACCAAAACAACAACTAACTATTTCAGGCATAACTACGGCCACCATAACCAATAGTAAAATGACATCATTCCCAATCGATTTGGAATGCCTAGACACAGACGAAAATTTTGCTGAATATTCTAGTTAATTTCTTGCATACTTTGCAATTACGAGTGAGTGTAATGCGTTACTGCAGTCGAATACAATGCAATGCAGTAGAGTGGATATCACGGATGTATTACTCTACCATAACAGGTCACTCGACGGTGCATCATGAAGTCAAAAATGAATCAGAGGAAGGCAACTAGTTTTATAATCAGGGTAGGAATAACGAGAGACTAAAATTAAATAAGCGGATGCTAAGTAACGCAACACCACTGTTTTCAGTACTGTAATAGTTTAATCACACACTACGTTACCTACATAGAAGAATTATAGTAAGGTAACCTTTCTATGACTTGTGTTACTCAGTTATTATACATTTTGTATTCCATTTACCTTAGTATATAGATAGAATTTTGTTAGCGATATGACATTTCTGGAACGGCTGTTTTTACAATGAAGAAGGGAAACTCCATCTCAAACTCAAACCAACAGACTAGGACCGTAGTGTATACAGCGAAGGGACAAATCAAGTACGTAAATATAGGTCAACCACACGTATCAATTAATCTGGTAAACAATACCAAAATATTTGATGTACAGACCTTTCCGAGGTCAATTTGAAAAATATTCGTGTATCTTTTCAACAGGGACCATGTACTACCATATTAATGTTGAGCTTATAGTACAAACATACTCATCATATTGGATTAACCATTACGCAATATCAGCACATGCACACTTCCAATCATAGAAATGTGATGTTATTTATGAAGACAGCAATATATGATAATGAAAAGGGGGCCACCAGACTTTGAAGTCTGTTTGAATGATAGTTAATTATCTTTTAGTGATTACCATGCTTATATTGAGTTTACAACTACATGACAAGAGTATATAATGTATTTTACATATTCACAAATTGCATTTATAATATTTACAGTTTAACAGTTGAGGGGCCAAGGTGCTTCTATTCTTAGATTGTGCATATGGCATCTGCTGGGAGATTTAGTAATATTGCAATTTTTTCGAGCGTACTGTTCAAAAGTTACTGTTTTCCTATCCTTGATCGATGAATGCTCTCATACATTGCTTAGATCTAGAAGTTACCTTGCAAGTGCATGTAGCAATTTCACTTCGTTAGCATATATTGTACTGCAAACACGATCATTAACAATTAACGTATTTGTCAACACTCAGAGAGCAAATCAACCACATCGAAGACCAGCATGCTGTCACAGGAAAGAAAGTGAAACTGGTATGCTCAACGACCGTTCCTATCAAGCTAATGAAACTACCAAATGTGACCGACGATTCCGATGTTTACATCATAAAGCCGACGATGTCAGTGAACAGCCGCCGATCCACATCTGCTGCTTCATTCATTACAGTTCCTATGCCCAGAGACAGTCGTAAGTCTAAGAACAATGGAAAATCGGACACAGAGGTAGAACTCTCTGATAATATGGCGAATCAAACTAAGAACGACAAAAAGAAATGTCCCGGAACTGTCTCTAAATGTAAGCAGAACGGCTATGTGATCATGACATATAAAAAAGATGCCGAGAAAAAAGAAGATGGGAGATCGAGCGTGGGCAAGAGGATACGTTGCATCGGCAATACGTGCTTGACAAGGTACGTGGTATTAAAGTAAATAGTGAGAAGATTTCATACAGTCGTCAACAGATAGCACCAGTAATTGGGTTTAAAAGTAAAGTTTTCCAGGTTATGGCAATACTTAAACTTTCCCACTTATTATATAGAATATCTATAGAGAGAGAGAGATAAATGATACATTGATGTCTTTGCCCCGGTTAGGTTTTCCTACTTAGACTCCATTTCCAGGAGAATGAACTTGGGGTAAATGAATTCAAATATGATAACTTGATCAAATTCGAATTTTACTTGCCTTTCGCAGCATTTAATTGCTCTCGATTGAGAAAACAATGATAATTCCGAACAGAAGAGTTTGATGTATAGTGTAATGGATTTTTTTTTCAGGGACACTTCTTCGTCCACGGATATTTCAAAATCTGTTGTAAATAGTCAATCGAAGATAAGGTCAGGAAGTAATGGTCAACCGGTTACCAGCGATAGAATGGAAAAGAACAAAGAAGCTTACAGGCAGAATACGGCCATGGGATTCGAAAACGGTTCATCTGCAAAACAGGATGAAAGAGACGCAACACAAAAGACGATGTCGATGATAGTACCATCAGAAAGAGAAGTGACTCAGCTCGTTGACTTGAAAACAGCTTACGTCACCACACAAAAGAGAATGGATGGAAGTCGACACAAACCAATCGAAAACGTGGCCAGAAATCTTGAATCTGTCTATGAAAATAGTGCAGGCGGTATAGCTCTGATAAAATGCACCAATAATGATGAGCAAGTCATGAGTGAATGGGAGAACAGGAAAGAAAAAGCGACAAAGGCATCAGAGTTGATAACTGAAAACGGTGCTGGAATTACAACTATATCTACAGACGATTTAGGCAAGTTATTAAAACAGTATAACTTAACGTTGAAAGCCGTTCCTTTCGACTGTAATGAGGGTGAAGCTAAAACCTGGAGATCTGTATCCCTGGGAAAAGAAGTGAAATTGATACAGAATAACAGAAAAGGCGGTCAAGTTTATATTACCTCGATGAAGAATAGCAGTAAGGAATATAAACCGACCGTCGGTGCGAACGATTTGACGAAAATGAATATGCTCGGGGAACCGGGAAGAAATACTGCATTGTCGTTAGCAACTGACGAAAAACACGGCGACAAAAAGGGTTCGAAAAGACCTCTCCGTGTGCAGGTACGTTTGAGTGATGAAGACAAGGCCTCCAGTGGCATTACTGTGTCAAAGACTACACCACAAGGTACTTTTTCCAACTGGCGTATAGACTGCAAAAAATCCTATGCGTTTTGTACAAATGAAGAGACCAGATCACGGAGCAAGCGAACTAGGGAAAACGGGAAGAATGGCAGAGAGAGTACGCAAAGCGCTGGTAAAAAAACAACGCTTGCTAAAATTCTTAGTAACATAAAATGCCCGGAAGATGTGGATATGCCGTTGTCCCATAAAAGTTTCAATGAAAACAATAACACAAGAGTGCAGGATGTCGTTTACTTTCAGCCTAGAATGACACCATTGTCCTGTGCCTTTTTGGATCTTGAAGCACGTGACCAAGCCGCTAGAGACACAGTGAGGTCGTTGGAAAATACCCAACACATAAACTCCGATCCAACCATGGCAAATGCGAGGACGTGTGACCTTTGTCCGCTATCTCCAACGATGCGTGACCTGGTTCAAGACAACCTGGAAGACGTGAATGCCGGCGACGCATTCCAATCAGATCCTGTCCTTACTTCTGCGGTAGTATTTCCGTGCCAAGACGCGGAATCCGATTATGCTGTGGAAGATTTGGAATTAAGTTATCTTCCCTCTGCCAGTACTCATGCAAAGACTTCAGAGACTGATGTGTTTGTCTCAACCGACCCTAAGGAGATGCTTAACCATAGTCACGTGCAATCTTCCGCGGACCAAAGTACTACACTACATTCGGAAAAGGATAATATTGTAGAAGAGCCAGCAAGCACCAGAAAGTCTGTTCACCCGTTCAAAATAGTGGACAATTGCTTCTCTCGTAAAAATCAATCCGAACTTTCTCACGAATTTTACGGTTTCCCAAGTAATCCCGCCGACGATTCCCTTTGTCCTAAGATAAGTCTACCGTCCGTAAATGAATTCCAAACGCAAACCAACGCAGGCAATATTATATGTCAGTCGCCTGCTAACAATTATTTCGGTTCACAAGATGGCAATAGAGAGACGAGATGCCAAACACCTTCGTTACATCTTAAACATGATAGTGAGACAACTGTATATTGTGACGATTCCCAAATTTTCAACTGTTCTAAAGGCGAGATTAGGGGCGACCAGATTGCAGTACACCAATACGGGAGTTATTGCACGTCAATATCTCACGACACAAAAATTCCCCATTGTTTACAAGTGGTTCATCGTGATTGCCATGCAAAACGTCGATGCGCATCTCCTGCATCCGACCATTGTTTTTGCAAGCAAGTCATCGAGAGTGACGCAGTCCCGAAACAAAGGCTACATGATGCAAAGAAGAAGAGCACCAAACCACAATCAGATCAGAGAACTTCAGGTAAGGACATACTTTAAAGTATCAAGAGGTTAGAAATTATAAATGCCCTTGTATTCAACTCGTTGTCCTTTACAGTAAACAAAACTTGTATGCGTGTGATAAGTTAATATAGGAATTGGGAAAATTAAAACAGGCGGAACTGCGCAGTACACGTCATCGATATATATGTATCAATAAAATTCCAATGAATATCTACGATACAACTGGGAAGCAGATAGTCATGGTAGAAAGATGAGTTATTGTTTGTTATACTAATTTCTAGGTAGACAAATAGATACTATTGCAGATATAGTTAGATCACATGTTTCATTGTATTTAGCACCACTAGCATTTACCAAGTACGATCATAAATCGGAGCGGCGGGAACAATTTTGTACTAAGAATTTTTAAAATAAATAAAATTCAATCTTAGAATTAGTATAGATGTTACGATTGGCTTTCTCCAATAAATGGCTTAAATAATTTTTTCATAAGCTCAGAAATATGACAAAACAACGCGCTCAGTTCATTATTTCGAGTTTAGCTTGATTGAATTAGCAAAGTTGAGACCACTGTAGAAGTGCAAAAGTACGCTCAGACGTGAAAGCATGAATCACACTTTCCCTGCTAGGGTGCGCGTCAGTATTTCAGCAGCTTAAATCTACCTATCTGTAATCCCAAATGCTGGAATTCTCCCATTGAGAAAGAGTTCTGTTTTCGTACTCTATCTGGCGACTCCCACTCCCTCAGTAATTTCGCCCGATAAGAATGAATTTTTCAAATTTCATAGCAGCAAGCTCTTCGTAAATTACCTGTCATGATATTAAACCAAATTGGAAGCGGGTCCAATATCACGCACTGCACGACGCCAATAACGAACGAACGTATTTCGCGGTAGGATCAGATATGTACACGGCTCGCGAAAGTTATTGCCCACGCGCTAAAATTATATTGAAAATAATTCCACACAATGGTATTGCTCACTTTGTTCGATTTCCAGCTGTGGAATTTTTTCCGCGAATAAAACTAAAATATATTCTTTTTCAATAATCTAATGATGAGCAAGCATTCGTGGTTATACTATTACTACCACGACCAAAATGAGAATCTCTGCACGGACCCATGGAACAATTTTCCAATTTCTATTTTGAACTGTGTGTTACAAAACGGAACGAAAATTACCCAGTTAAAAGTTTTTTAAAAATCAGCTTCGACAGAAACATCAGCCATTGGTATTACCGTCAATTTCATACTAAGAAAAGAAAGAATAAATAATTTTTTACCTTACTCAGTAAATTACGACATAACGGTATTGGTGTAAGTAATATTGAACTACAGAAGCATTAGCTAATAAGATTTGTATCGTTTTTCACTTTCCGTTTTCTATTTCCCGAAACTAAAATCACACGAAATCGCGGTAACCGGATGCGCACGTAAACCATCATTGGGAAATTTTCAAAGACAACTCATTAAAAAAGTAAAATAAAAAATACCGTACGGGTATCGAAATAAGTCACACAGGCATTACAGAGTCGATACATTTATGTTAAAAAACGTGATGAATTTTTGTAGAGGTTTCTGATGGGAGACAATGCTAGATACTTCTAATTCGTGCATTACATCACATGACAGTTAGATGGGCGCAAGCAGCTCACGTATTTATTTTACATAGAGTGTGGACTTTGATATGCTTTTATTTCCTGATTACTACATTGTATAAGTGAGGATGACTGCTTCAAGCGGTTATTATCCCCGAACGTCTACTAAAATGATCATATTTTACCGGGGCATTTGAGAATCCTTACCCTTATTACCCTTGTTCGTCTACTCTAAATTATAGGATATTACGAAGGAACCCCTACCTAGTAAGGGGAATATGGGTCGAAGGGATGTAGTTGGTATATAAGGCTAGGGGGTATCGTTTGAATCGTTTCGATATTTCCTAGTTATTATTTACACGCCGCCAATGCATTTTCATTCTACCAGCGAACCTGAATCTCAATGCCAGGTCTCATTACAGTACCATGTCCCATAAAGCCTTACCAGTATTATTAACTACTGTTTAAATTCTGATTTATCAGCTATAGCTGAATCATATGTTAATTTACCTAAACAATTATCCGTACTGGAATTAGAATACTAAATACGTGATGGGATGATTTGACGTAATTGTAGATAGCATGACCTATCTAGGCAGTAAAGTATCGCTGTATATGCAGATGACATTATCAGAAACAAATAGGAATGGAGTAGAGTACTCATTGGTTATTGGTCGATGTCTCACTGCTAGTCAGTAATATGCGTCAGGGGTTAACGGTGAACCCTTTGCTTGGGAGATTTGTAATATGACGATTTCCTTGTTTCTCAAAATAACTTTTCGAACTCCCTTTTTTCTCATGTACCGTATACATCGTCTAGTCCTAGCGCAGTTTCGTTTATCTACTGGTATTGGAATTGGGAATAAGTCATTGCGTTAATAGTCCAAAATTAGTTCAGCGAAACCGAGAACAATCTTTCGTTTCAGGTCAGGGATTATTTCCTCAATAAAATTTAAACAAAAATCTGTTAGTTACTCGTTCCATCTAAGACAAGGCATATTATTATTCTGGAAAATCATGTCTTCCAATTTTAATGGTGACCAAATATTCTTGAGTAATGATTTCACTAGATTTTATGATTGAAGAGGTCACGAAAAATCATCTAACTCTTATCATGTGCTGACTAGCGTATTACCTTTGTCTAGGTTGGCAGGGTCAAATTATTTATACATCACAGCACTGTATAGTGATAGTAACTGATGCATTCGCGCTCCGTAATAGAAGTTAGTACAGCATGAACGCACCAGAATCTATGGAAAGGATTGCTAGAACGCGCTCAAGTTTCAATCATAGTTAAAAATGCACGATAGCTCTCAACTAGAACTCAGATGCGAGATATTCTATTAATGAACTAGATATTTTAGTTCTTGCATAAGATAATTATAGGCTTATTTCGTTTTAAAAATAAATGTTTCTTTAAAATCTTGGCATAGAATAAACAACGTGACCTTTTTTTGCCAACATTAGTGTTATTTTAGTGACCGTGCGCAATGTTACAAGATTAGCTTTGAACGGTATTATACAAGGTCTTTATACAGAACTCTAGTATAGAAAATATGTAGATGTAGATGAATGTGAAGGGAATTGTTATTTCAGAACAAAGACCAGATAATGAAGGTGACCCATGGTTGGCTAGTTTTTTTTTACTGTAATTGGAAAAATATTTATGTATTGAGCTCCAAGCCTACATACAGCCTACAGTCCTAGTACCTGTTGTCAACTATATTAAATTAAAATGCGAGTTAGTTTATCAGAAAGGATGTTAATTTGAATTTGAAAGTTAAATGTAAATGTTTTGCGACAGTAGAGGAGGCCTTGCATATTCAATTAAATAAATCAGTACAATGTATTTTATTTATGACTCATCATATATATACACTTGTATGTTGAAAAATGTTTCTTCTATATATTTCAATTTTTTTATATTTTTATACAGGAACTGATAGTTTTAAATTGACGTCGCCAAGGAATTGGAATTCAGAACAGGTAATGTGTGTTGTGTTACACTTTTAGTAGATAGCCAAAAAACAGCGCCAAAGAGACAAATGAATTTTCTGGCGCCACCGAATTCCTAAAAGCGACAATTTTCGGGAATTCGATGACTAAAGCAGCAAATTTAGCAACCCTGTTACGCAAAACTATTCTTTTTAGTCCGTTCGTGACGTTGACTATCAAATTTCAAAACACGCATAGAAGATATTTACATATTTACTAAACAACAAACGATGAAGCAACAGTTGCATGCAAATAAGCCGCCAGAAATCTTAGAAAAGTAGCGAGAAAAATTGATATACGAGAATTAAATACGGAAGACCAGTGCGAAAGTATTATTATATAAAACGACTTATTTATTTCAACATTGCTTATATGCACATTACAATAATGCATTTGCAAACGATCTTCACGTGCTAATTACAATACAAAGTGGTTATTGGATGAATTATATTACTCATATTGTATTGGTTGCGCCATAAATTTTGCTTGGCTTTTCATTCTTTTATTAGTTGTTTGGTATGACAACCACGCGCAGTTAATTATAGAATTTGCGATAAACTATGCTGGTTAACTCGTGTCGGTTTACGTCATACGAAGTGGATGAGCTAAACTCCAATGCTTTCTCAGTTATTTCATTTAGTTTAGTTGCATAATCAACGATCTGTGGTGTTCTATTCGACCACTAATGGGAGGATGCCGTTAAAAATGAAAGAATATCATATAATATCGTGCAAAGGTCGTTCATAGGCAAATTACTGAATAGTCGTTCGAAGTAAATGCGGACCAATTGTGTGAGATAGCGCTGGGTTTAGTTAATATATTATACTGCAATATACAGTACAGCATTAGAGATATCATAGCGGCAATGAAAGTTTCTATATATATATACATTTAACTTGTCATAGTAATAGACTGGTGTATGAAATACGCCATATACGTACATGAGAAGTGATACATTTTAGTAGAGGAAGGTGAACTAAACTTAACTTTTAATGATTTAACGTAATGAACTTGCTTTACCTTCGATTCTTATTTGCCTTATTACTTACTTTACGTGAGTTAAAATCAGTTATTCAATATATACCTTCACAAAACTCTCTTAGTTGAGATAAAAAGTACAATTTATATGTTGTATGGCTGTATTCAATAGTAAATGTTAAAAGAAAATTATCAACTCCCTTATTTGGGAATCAATAGCACACCTTACCATCCTTCATGTTTATATTATAGCGAATATTGTTTTAAAAGGCAGATATTAAAATGGATATTTTCATATAAAAACAACTTTCACAGCCATTAATTAAGGCTGTTAATGATATAAACAAACGTCACTTTGGTACTGGCCTAAACCGTATGCCGCAATATGATATGACCATCGAGCATATCACGCAGTATAAATGTCAGATAGTCCGAGATGGTAAATCCAAGCTGCTTGTTTACTGCTAACAGTTATTAATAACTTCAATTCACTGTGCTAAACCCGTTTGATATACATTTATTCTGTTGAGTTAAATTCTAATATTCATTTATTGATATTATTCAGAATTAAATGTCAGAGCTTCAGCCCACGTTTATTGTTGTTTTGCGCAAACGTTTTAATCAAAAACAAAATTTATTTTTTCAGGTTACTGCGTGGTTCCGTGACACCGCTGAAAAATATCACAAAGAAAAACGAATGTCACTGCGTTCAAAAAACGGCGTCTCGAAAACAAAGAGAAAACGTAAATTAACGACTGGCAATAATTATCATCCCGAATACGACCAACTCTTCCCGTCAACGATTAACACTCTTTCCGGTCAAACTCTTTGTCAGTTTACCGTCGACGACTTGGTGGACATCGGCCTCAATCGCGAATTTGCGTTGTATGCGACTGAAGTCGTTCACCGATTCTCGAAAGACGAAAATTGCGAAGAAATTATTCCGACCGCTATCGATAACAAGATGTCAAACCACAATTCGTACGACATATCTAGCTCTCTGCAAAGTATTCCGATAACGAGCGCAGAACAATTAGAAGAATCTGTGAACTTTGACGGTATGTGATGTTGTCTGGTTTTATACAATGGTGTTTATGTTGTATATGGTATAGACTATTTACTATATACCATGCGATGTTTTACTATTTCAGCATCTTACTACACCAATCCCTAATCAAATTCATCCCAAATTATAATTCATATGATTAATATACAAAATTTTCTAAACCTCTTTTTTATCACTAGATCTTTTAGGTTCGGATAATCTCATTGGTTCTCTTGAGCTATCGGACGTATTCGAAACGTCGACTTCGTTTTTGAAATCGCTCGGACAAGACTACACCGTAACACGAACCAGCCTTCCATCACCCAGAACACCTCCAAATTCCATGCAATTCCATCAACCCGTTCCAGAGTTCTCATATGCGGGTTTTCACCATCATATTCAACAGAATGGTTTAACGAATTGCCGGGAAAGCGGTATCATGTCCACAATCAACCTCTACCGAAACGACATGAATTTATCTCATCCCTACAAAAGGCCATATCAGTACAATCCGGGCTACGAGTACAGGGTAAAACAGGAAGATAACGGTATGGACTCGACCCAAAATTTCTTTGAAAATTATCAGTGCGATCCAGTGAGAGTAAAATGCGAAATCCCAGATCACACGTTCCAATATTTACAGACATCTTCAAATCCTACACACAGAACAATATCTCCGAGTACTTTTTATAACATGCCCGACACTCCCAATGCGTCATTACACAATTATCATCCGTCCGTTTCCGAACAAAGTTTCAGCAACACGCTAAACGAGCCGAAATGGGAAGGCGTATGTTCCACTCCGACTCCTAGTCGGATCAGTGTCCACAGGGATTCGTCTATGTCGGATACTGACAGCGGAATATACAGTCCCGAGTCGACTCCTAACAAGAACCACTGTGGAATCGTTACACCGTCCCTCCATACCAATTCTTGTGCTACTATCGAGGGAAAAAATACCAGAATTGTAGTGCAAGAACAAGATAGGTACACTCCTTTGTGTTCCATATCGGAAGAGCAAGCAATTCAACAGTCGCAATGCGATAGAAGAGCATGGTCGAATGCTATGTGCGCTGATATGCAAACAGAAGAGAATTATATATCTCAGCAAGACAACAATAATGAGGTAAGATTATTACTTCGTAAGACCCTTTGTATCGTAATGCTGTTGAAAGTCTAGAATCTAGATGGAAACTAGGGCCAGAAATGCTACTACTGCTATTTTCTGGCATGCCTAGAGAAATGAAACGTAGTTGTAATAATTCAAATGTTATAAAAATCGGATTACGTAACACTCGGTGAAGGTTCACGCGAAGCCTAGATAATTGGTATGAACAAACTCGAGCCGCAGCGAAGAAAAAACTGACACATTTAGAGTATGGCTATAATTTACACTATACCTTGTATGGTAATACAGAACACGTCAGTTGAATTTAAATTTAGTCGTTAGTCGTTGATTACTTTCAAATGAAATCACCGAACAAATCCTCACAAGTTTCTATTGCAATTCTTGCACGTTGTATGCATATGGATGTGATTAAGTACATTTTTTTTTTGTTCAGTAATCTTTTCACGAAACTGCGCATACGTCACGTCCAGGTTTATTACATCATTAAGCAGTATCTCCTGCGTCTATAACATATAGTACAGTACACGTTCTCCTTACTTCCCGTTTCTATGGCATAACGTAATTACAAGTTAGGTAAATGGCAATCAAGTTACTAATAATTCGTAAGCACTCTTATGGACGCAATATAACTTAGCTCTAAGTTAACCAAGCAATTTACCGCCATTTTGACCGCACGTCTATCACTAGAGGTGCTCACGATCAAACTACTTTGGTCGATACCAACATGTCACCTCGTAAATCACACCAATTAACAAATAGTAGATTTTTTGCTCAATAATACAAATATTACCGTTCGTCATGTTATTATCTTTGCACGAGACCTAGCTAGGTTTTCTATTATTCTATATATCTATATCATATACCAAAAACAAAAACAACAACTGCAAAGTATATGAACACAATTACTAATCAGCTATGACTGAATTACATTAACTGATAAATTAAATTTGCAAGTATCAGTTTTTTGTAATTTCCCAACGGTTGGAAAACACCGCTACCTCAACTCATTATACTTTTCATCACAGAATTTCACTACCGATTACAATATATCTAAATTAACTGAGCATTGTTTTACATAGCCAAAATAGTATTTAGTCAACGAAGCGTGTGCTGTTAATCAGATAGCTATTACCAGGATCATTTCTGAGAAAATAATATACAGCTCTACGAACATAGCAGGCAAAATTCGATTTTTGTTGTAGGTTTTCGCGTTTTCCGAAAGTAGAACTAAGAGTATTCAATGCTGCGAGCAGAAAAGCGACGAAAAGCCGATGGACGAACTGTGGGAGAGAGGATCAACATCCTCTACCGTTTCAACGCTGAGCGTTGGTAAGCCTTTGTATTCTTATCACATATTACGCTATACCCAAATAAAATGAAAATGATTGATTACAGAATAAGCAATTTACGTTATTTGGTCATTGTAATATTTCATTATTATATCCATCTATATTACTATTATTTTATATTTAATTATATTACTATTTACAATTAACCTTTAACTTATTTTTAAAATTATTTTCAATACAGAATCTGAGCCTAAATTATTAAACATGGACGATTATAAGACCTACATAGCCACAAAACCACTGCACGACGATATGGCGCAACAACTTTCTCAGTCGTACCACTGTAATATACAACAATCTGAAGACCAAATCAGACATGTGTCTCCAACTATGCGCACATTGACCGGGAATGTCGTGTTCGTACCCTCAAAAGGCAATCCAAACGATTGCGTTCCAATACCGTCGACAAAAACCATAGTGGATTCGAAGCAGAAACGTACAAAGGTGGTTACAAGCGGCCAGATCACTACCGTTTATCCTGCGTTCATGGCAAATATACGGAGAACAAATTCGTTATCGAACTCGCAAGGGGACAAATCCAAGCCAAAGGGCAACGCGGCGTCTAAGAATAAACCTTTCAGTGCCCACGGTAAGTTGTTCATTGTAATGGTTAAGTACGAATGTTCGGAGATAGAAACATATTTCTGAATGTTACGCCATTTTCTGCTCTAACCTAAACACATAATTACATCTATCGCAAGCTTACATACTCTACATATCGATAACTGACTTTAATACTGCCTAATAAGATCTCACGTCAAAATTGCGAATTCATTGAGGGGTCAAAATATATATAAAAAAACAGTACCTTGTGATCCCAGGTTGTTAGTCCGCGTTGATTTCTATCGACAAAACAGAACACATCTTCTCCTACGTATGACATCTTCAGTATTCTGGAAACATAGTAATATGTTATTTTTATCATATCTCCCTCTACAACATCTCTAACATCTCAACAGTAATGTAACAGCCCTGCAAGAAACATCACGAAATGGTAGATTTTTCTCCTGTTTCAAATATGATATAGTAAAATTTCATGGGATTATTTAGTAAGCAGAATTCCATGACCAGAATTCAATTTACTAATAAATAGAATAAATGAAGGCATAGGCCATAGGTAATTATTAATTTATGAACTTATTAATGGCCACATGTCAGTGACAAGTCACTTTAGTCTACAAGCAAATGGTATAAAATTAAAACTGAGGCAGGGGAGCAACTGAGTACAATAGTGATACGATATGATTCATCGGCTGAAAACTCTAAAAATCAGTTTCACCAAAGAAATAGTGGTGCTGAACCGAAACAACATCTGTAGCTGGTCGGTGACTTTTAGCTTTCGTATCGTCTGTACGGTATCATTATGACTCACGCCACATCATGTGTACGCGTTTTCTATTATGATTGGTGCATCCTAGAACACAATGCCGCAGCTAGTTGCTACTATGCAAATTAGGAATGTCTTTTCAGTGCTATTCTAGCTGAAGTTCCAGTTTCGTATGACTTATATGTACAAATAACCAGCAGGTCCTAGAAATTTCAAAATTATCGTGTACTAAATTAATTGGGATAGCTGTCATATTATAAGATGTTTCGGTTAAGGTTTATAGTTATTTGATGCTGGTGATGCAGGTGATCATGTATATTTTGAATGAAATGAATTAATTTCTAGCTGATTAATATTTGGATAGTATTTATATTGAAAATTTCGGACATCTTCCTCCGTACGATAGCTGGGTTTCTACTTAGCACCAGAAATCAGGACAGCATACCAACAAACGCATAAGCCCCCCTTCTCATTTGAAGTACTCCCCGAAAATTATAAGTATTATATAATAGTTCAATCCAACTGTGTTATTATAAAAAATGATTATTCAATGCCTAGGCTCACCTTCAAACCACGAAGTTCCTCCTAGTAAGCAGTTGGCTGTCAAGTCCGAATTTCTACCAAATGAAGGATCTGAACCACTTTACGATAATCCTTTCGCAGGGAAAATCAGGAGACCACCAGGTATGATGAAAAAGAAAAAAGTGCGTTGTTCATGTTCTAGTATGGAATTTCGAATAACCACGTGATAAATTTAACAGCCGGTAAAAGCATTCACCTGTGGGAGTTTATTCGAGACACGCTTTTGAATCCACTCTACTGTCCGAGATTGATCAAGTGGGAAGACAGGCATTCGGGAATATTCCGCTTCGTTCAGTCGGATGTTGTCGCTGCGATGTGGGGAGAAAAGAAAAACAATCCTAAAATGACATATGAAAAATTGAGTCGGGCAATGAGGTAATTACAGTAGCTTTTACCTTTCGAAAGATTTACTGTGGAGGAACATAAGTATAACTCTGTAACTAACTAAAGGCTCAATATTTTGAAGCGTATTGGTGTGTGGTTTAAAGGTGATTAAGCATTAGCACATCGCCGTGAAATGGTAAAAACAAAATATTTTTGTCGAAATGGACTGTATAGCATAATATATAGGAAGCATTACTGTATTGTAATAAACAACTAGTAATGGAACGAACGGAATAGAAAATAGCATATGTCGAAAGCGTGACATTCTTTTTCTGCTAGATGAACTCGTGACATTCGGAAAGAGAATACTGTACTGAAATAACAATTCGAAATATCAACCGTGCTAATACTAATCAACATACTGAATCAACAAACGATAAGAAATACTCACGAAAAAATAATTAAGCTTACCCATGTATCACAGGTACTATTACAACCGGGGTATCTTGGAACGCGTAGACGGAAGAAGACTAGTGTACAAATTCGGCAGGAACGCTCACGGATGGCAATTGTCTACCGCTGACAAGCACACGGACATAAAAACGTCGGAAAATCTGAAAAAAGAAACATCGACGGTCATTACGAACAGGAGGCTCTCAACCCATCAAACCACTCGCGTTAAATCATCGAAGATGAGCATTACTACCCCGAAAAGATCATCGAAATATCAAATCTCTGTCTCTCTTTCCTGTGGGGGCGAGCAAAAGTTTCTGACGCCAAGAAAAAGGCGGCGACTTTCTGAGCCACAAGTTCACAATGGCACTCTTGTTACGAACGACCAGAAGTCAGCAGGAACACAAACGTCTCCCAGCCCCTGTATAAAAGATGCTAATAAGTTGAGGGTTGAGAAAGCAGATGAACCCATGGCGTTAGGATCGGAACAAGACAGACGTCAGTCATCTTCGAGTGATGATGTTACCGAATGCGTTGTCTTTGTTGCGAGTACCGATCCTATTACAACGACGAAACCTAAACAATGTGAATCATGCGACAAGAGTGAGAATGCAGTGGAATCGGAGGAGTGCTGGTCACCTGTATCATCTCCTGATCACAAGTTGCCTAGCGCTGATGTATTGTTAGGCAAACATTACAAAATAGCTACTGTGGCCATTTAGCTTCTGGCCTTCCAATTATTACTCGGCTTCCTATTCCCAATTTGTCCGCTGAAAAATTTGTACGTTTACCGGAAAATAAGTGTTTTTTTATGTAGCACCAAGTAATGTTCTTTTAGGGACTAATTGGGAATCAGAACCGGGATTCTTTTGTACTGTAACCTTGTGTACTATTCTCTTTGCCTGTTTTGTCGAATTGCAGGCAACATCCATACGTATTCTACAATATATACGTACTGGAATTTGATATCCTTTTTTTCTCTATATCAGGTCTGGTTTAACTTGGGGAGTGTGGTATCTGTGATCTCTTTTTCTAATATTTTTATCATTCACTGTATTGCGGAAGCATCTTCGTAATTCCATTACTGTTATAATATTCGCACAACCGAAGTTCGGATTATTTTACTTCTTCAACGTAATATTATCATTAGAGCATTCAACAGCACTATGCACAGATCTTACAAACCACTGTCAGCATCCAAGCTCATCATACAACTAGACATGTTATAATTCGGATCGAAGCAACGCATGTGCAAAATATTTGTTACATTTAACACAACCCATTGCCACCCATATTAGCAGAATTGTTCCAATAAGATTTTCAACATCTCAGATCTAACTATTAATAGAAGCTTTATTACTTCATATTCACATTGCATAGTTATGTTTTGTTAAGTTTGCATATTAAATTTTATTATACAGAACACTCCCATGCACAAAAAACGGTTTATATCCAGTTTAGGGATACTTCAGGAATTCTATCAAATTACATCATACTGGGATCAACAAGGCGAGGATAGAATCACCTATATCTAACTGAACGAGCAATGACTTCGATATCACCATCTCCTTGCGAACTTGGGAATCATAACACCAGCGTTTACCTTACTTCGATAACACTGCCTAATTACTACTGACTTGTGGAATCTGAACAGAATCACGATTAAGTAAATACTAATTCTTCTATGCTAACTCACGAGAACATAACCATTAACCCAGGAGACATCTTTCGCATAAGGAGTTTTATTTTGCCAAAAGACAAAAAAATCAAGCAGTAAGGATACAAGTTCCTCCGACCTTCTTAATTTTCTCCTCAGCTCTACGGCTGAAGAACCTCGCCTTAACGATAACAGGTTGTTTTGGCAAAACACCTTTACCTAAAACCTTGAAGAAGCCCTGCAAAGAAACATGGGCATATTTTAGTTCTGGATGAAAGTCTCGTAAGTGTTCAGTAGCAAGGTACTTACAGCACGAACGACGTCGATGACTGGGGCGACATCTTTTCTGTCTTTGTACTGGGTTCTGGTTTGCTCACTCACCAGGGACCACAGCTTATCCAGGTTTACGGTAGGACAGTATTCCTTGTTACGGTTCACGTGGAAGGTTCTCATTCCTACCTTACCGAAATAACCAGGATGGCTGAAATTTCATAGTATTGTATTAGATACAAGATTTTCTAGTCTAAAAGTTATGTACTACTTAAGACCAATAGCTGAAAAAGCCACTATTATTTCACATGGCACATATAGAAGGATAACTTCCTACTTACTATTTATCAAAGTTGATCCTGTGATGATGTTGACCTCCAGCGTTTCCACGACCTCCCGGATGCTTTCGGTGTTTTCCTATAAAAGGATTTCACAAGTGAATTTCAACATCATAACTAATTATCATAACAATTTTTTATCATCATACCTACACGACCATGACCATGGCTCACGTGACCTCGCAGCTTACGAGTTTTCTTGAACCTTGCAACCTAACAGACAACAGTAATAAGAGTCAGTAGTGTCACATTACTTAGGGTTCTTAGTTTAGGGAACAATATATCCAGTACCACGATGACAAATGACAATAGCAAAATGAAGATATACTAGGGAAGAAGCGATTTTGGACCATAAACACTGTTAAAACCAATGATCACATGGTTGAAATTCAGCAATATGACATGATAATTTACTAAATCAGTGCTTTCCAAACTGTGTGTCGCGATCGTAAGGGGAAACCTATACATGGAATATGCATTATAATTTGTGCCAGCTCGTCAGATCTGTTAGTTGTAATGTAATGTAACGTTTTAAGGTATTCCCTTTGGTGTAACAAAATCAATAATAAGTTTTAACATATGAGATGCAAATTTAAGTTCAGATAATACTTAGATTCACGGTCTTTCGCTAAACACTTCTTAGTGAAACGAGAACTACAGTCTGATCGCAGTCCTCATTTGACCGTGAGTGCCACCGACTTATGTATCAGTATATCTCATAAGGGATTGAATTAACCTCTGGTTTGCTATTAAAACTAAATTGTTGTATCGTGAAATTATGTATGTTCAAAAAGTGTGTCATCAACTAGGAAAGTTTGGAAAGCTCTTTACTAGATTAGTATTTAGGCATCCTTTTCATAATTATTCAAATATTGAATGTGTCATGTATATGGAAATCAGGAAATTGTTTGACACTTTCTCAACCATGTTTGAGAGATTACATTGCATCCGTTTGTTTATCATTCCTGAAGGAATATATTTCTACGCTTCTTATCCTGAATTCCAAATCATGAAATCACTGGTTGTATAATGCAATTAATCAATGAAAGCTTGTACTCTGATTTACTAAGTTTGCCCCAGATAATGGCAAGTTGTGGGTATAAACGATTGCATGAAAATTCCTCTTCGGATTTGCCTTCTTTCAAGATCTGGCAAGATCAGAGTTTTTTAATCATCAGCTATCAAGTCTTTATCGACTCGAATGCTGTTTTGCCCCAGATTATGGCAAGTTGTGGGTATAATCGATTCCTGGACCTTCTCGGCAATAGTTTCCAAGTTACATGGCATGCCTGTGATAAGTTCCATCAAGTACAGAAACAATAAAGATAACAATTTACAGAGAGAACAACTTTACTTAAATGACATTTTCAAAACAGTTCACAGTGACTTCACTATTTTGAATCGATAGAGAAGGTCACTGATAGGTTGGCGTGAAAATGACATTACATAAATTAAAATTATTATACTACTGTAATTTGACCAGATTCATATTTACTGTGTTGCTGTTGATGTTTCGTGTGTAATAACTTTAGTGCCAAGTAAACATTCCATAAAGCATACATTGTGGATAAATTGAGAATTCGAAGAAGCGTTTAGATACCATTTGGCATAATTTACTTTTCTGAAGACCAAGATTTACAACGATTAAAAATATAGTTAAAACACACACTCACCATCTTGTAGTTCCGATGAGAGAAAAGACGTGAACCGGTTGAAAATCCGATAGTTACCTTTAACCCCTACCGATTTTCGCTGTAACGAAGAACACGATTTTAGACAGCAGTCGTATGGACCGACCAGCATAGTTTCTTATGCACACTCGGGCCCTGATTTTATGCGAGATATCCTAGAAATCGACACAACGACACAACGTTTAATATGAGTTACTAGCACTCATACAATGATTGTAAAACTATTCATAATCAATTGACGATGAGCTATTTTAAGTGGGATGAAAACGATTTTCAGATTACTTTGTTTTATTATGTAAATGAATAAATCCCACAAAATCACACTGTAACACTACGGTATGAATACCAGTAACTTCACATTACAGCTTACAGGGACTGTAGAAAACGTATCCTGAACAAATGGATGACATGTCGTTGATTACGCTGGTTAGTTGATATCCAAAGAAAGTGTACGCACTAACAATATAATGTTCTCTTGCGACAGCTAGCGAAGATAATGTGTTAAACATCGGTAGTTGTAAGTGGGCGATGTAACCTCATGACAGTCATGTAAGATGTACCTACTAGCGGCGGCGGATCGAATAGCACGTGTGCTTCGTATATAGCCTGGAGCCCCTTCCGTGTCCTGCAAAACATATATTATTCACATTCGATCCAGCTGCAGTGATGATGGCGAATCTTATGAAATTATAGTAATGTCTTTGGTCCATCAACATCTCGTCAGGGACCACTATTCCGAATGGTTCTACTGAAAATCCAAGTACGATTTTGTCAATGTCGGTTCTAATGAATGCTCTAACTAATACAATAGCCCCAATACCTCCCTGCTTAACGCTCGCCATTGGATTCAAGGCTTTTTTTGGATCATGGAAACTAACACTGACTATTATCTACTGTGTTTAATAATAGTTTTGAATTAACAGCACATATAAACTATTATTCAAAATACCTGTTTTAACGAATTCTCATTAAATGCAAAAACATCACTTGAACAAACTTCGCTTCCGTCACTTAATCCTCCACGGTGCAAACAACACAGTCATATTTGGTCCACAATTCAATACTACAATGATTTATTTCGCGCATAACAGAGAAAAACACTATCACACGATCTGAATTGCGTGTTTGGAGCAAGGAAACACGGGAAGGTGCGGAGAGTGTCGTCGTTTGGTAACAAGAAAAAATGGAACTTGCATTATCGATAACAATTCTACGACAGAGAAGTGCGTCGACGATGCAAAACGATGCCATGCCTGAACATAACTAGCTTGAATGATAAATATCGTACAGTATTGGCAAGAAGAAAGTAAAGAAAACAATAGCAGGAATGAAAATCAAAAAAATAATATGAGAAAAAAATTATTGATAAGAGAAATTGACCGGATTGAAAGAAGTTTTGAAATGGAATAATAATGATAACCTCCAGATCTATTTTACACCAGCGTTTCGGAGAAAATAACTTGATCCGAATCGGTACTGTGCAGAGAACTGAGTCCGGTATCAGAATCGTTATCGTAATTGGAATTAAGGCGCGTCGTAGAATCCGGCTGCATGCTGGAAAGGCATCTTTTCTGAGCTACGCCGAACTGCGCTTTGGATTGTTCGTGCGCTGTTTGAGGTTTGATACCACAATGTGAATTGTTTTCGATTGGTCGACACAACATCCCGTTGATTCTTTGGCCCATATTTGCTTTGAAACTGGCTCCTCTTGGCCCGAATCTCGAGTCGAATTGCGAACAGTTTGGTTGTCTATCGCAGTTTTGCGATGGCTGACCGGTGGGCAAAATCGTTTTCTGATTGACTCCATGATTTTTCCATCTTCCTCCACTGTTCCTCCTGATCAGCTTCTGTTGCTGAAGCAGAACATCTTGCTCGCCCAGTTCTTTGATTCCAACTTCATTGTTTTGTGATGGGGCGGATGCAGGTTTGGGTGGTAACTCTGGTCGTTTTAAAGTAGGTTTGGCGCTTTTCGGAGGCGGTGGAGGAGGAGTACTTTTCTGATGCGTAGGTTTCCCGTTTTGAGTTGAAGAAAGTTGCTGAGAATTGTTGTTGTTCTGCTTTGAAGTAATCGGAAAAACAAAATGTCCTTTACGACTCGATCGTTTTGGTCCGTTTCTACCAAAAAAGGAGTTTGAACTTTGTCCGGTCTCGGATGTGCTGGGCAAAGGCCTCGGACTTCCTCCGTCGCAACTGCTGTTTCGGCTTCCATCGCTGCTCGTGAAACTTGTCGTGCTACCGGCTGAAGCGTTTCCAGAATCGTCGTTGTTGTTGTTGGTACATTCCGCCCTCGCGTTAGCCGACAATATATTCGGTAGAAGACTCTTGGTTCGAAATGAAGGATGGTCTTTGGTCAAGATGTTTTCAGAGACGTCTTTCTTTTCATCTCGGATCCGCGTATAGCCATTTGCCACATCTGGGAGATCTTCGTAATCGCTGTCGTTATAACGAGGAGACGACATAAGACCATCAGGAAGCGGCAACATTGGTAGTAAAGTCGGAGTTAACGTGGCAGTGTGCGGGAGAACTGTCTTTCGGATTACGGCGTTGTTAGCGACAGGGGTAGAACTACGGTCAGTGTCCAAGGGTCTTGGAAGGGGTAGATCCGAAAAGCATGCTGGAGGTTGCTGATGACAGCGATTATTTGGCTGTTGGCCCATCGGCAAGAAGTGGTGATGATATTTATGAGAATCTGTAATTTCACCGGGATGTTCGTTCCCATTCTTGGCCTGAAAAATGTTCTCTTCCATTTTACAATGCTCACACCAAATCCAGGGCGTTAGGGCGTGGTGAATGGTAGAAGAGGATTCTGGCGTGTGATGTTTAAGGGCTTGATGACCTTCTTTCTGGTCGGCTAAGGGGGTCGACATTAATTCGGCGTTCACACTGACACGTTTTCCCTTTTGGTTTATTCTGTGAGAAGTAGGATTGGGTGACGTGGCATCAATATATTCAGTATCTTTATGCGGTGTGTCTTGTTCCCATTCGACTCCAGCTTCCAGTTCTGCGAGATGAGCTGCTTCGAGAAGATCGTAATATTTCCTCCGTTGAAGTTCAGTATCGTATGCTGTCAATAGTTCGCCGTACTCTTCCCAAATATCTGGATCAATACCTTCTTCCGACATGGCCAGATTGCGCACGCATGTAATCATGTCCTCACCTTTGACCTGTTACCAAGAGATAAAAAACTTAATTCAGACGGCTCTTAGCAAGATCATAATATTCTACTACACCTCAATGTGATAGAATTTGTTTACAGTACTGCCGTACTAGCTAAAGTTATGTGTCCACAAAAGGGGAAAGATTTATGTACATTTACTTCAGTATAGCGGCCACGATAAACAGATTTTTCGAAAATTGTCGTGGTCAACTAAACGTGGTGCATTACATTTTCACAGTTATTTGGAATATCAAGTAATAAGTACGTTTATGTCGTATTGCAAATGTGGCATCTTTACGTAGCATATTATAAATTCATAGATTACCTGAATTAAATGCTCCGATGTTGTGAGTGTATGGTTAACTTCCTCCATCTCAGCGTTAAGTCGAAGGCTAAGATAAAGACTCGCTTCCAATTCAGTTCTCGACTTTTCTAGTTCAAGAGGATGCGGTTTCGTCGATCCTTTCTTTTCGTTTGCGTCACAGTCATGAGATTGAATAGCAGATTTCTTTCCTTTTTCGTTTGATATCTGTTTCTTATTACTATCTTCCTCGCAGTTGGTAACGGACAAGGCCTCGTGTCTCGTTTCGTCATCGCTGAAGTCCTCGTCCTCGTCGTTCAGTACGCCGAGCATAAACGCAGCGGCGGCAGACGCCGGTCCAAAGGTCTGACCGTTGCGGGAGAACGGGTCCGTTGAGACCCGCCAAACCTCCTCCTGCATCTCTTGAAGAACTAACTCGGAGTTTCTTTGATATTGTTCGATTTTCATTTGCATTTCGACTAGTTTTTCGCATTCCTTTATGAAGTTTTCTAGTTTTTCAACATCTTTGCATTCCAGGATCCAAGGGGTCGATACATGATGGGAGGACGGACCGCTGAGAAGAGTATTCAATGCAAGAACACTATTGGATTCGCTGTCCATGAGACCGGATAAATATGCGTCCTGAAATGGAAAAATATTGAGTTTGAATAATGTAGATAAGTAAAATGAATACTATTGAGCAATCGTTTAAATTGGACTCTAAGAACTCTAACGACATCTAGTGTCGTATCCATGCCACCGAGCAAGACACGCACCTGAACGTAATTTTCTCCGAGGGATCGTGTTCGTAGTTGATGAATATCATTTTCGATTTTTTCCACTTCACCGTCGATATCCGTCAGTCGACTTTGCTGATTTCTCAGAGATAGATCTTGGGATAAAACGAGTTGCCTCAGTTGCTCTAGCTCGTCGTCATCTTTCACTAAACAGAAGGAATATAAATTTTAATAATTATAATGAGCCCAAAAACGCCAAACACCGAAATGGCTTCAAAAAAAAAGCGGAGACAGATTTTACTAGCAAATTACTGACGCGAGCGAGCAGTGGTAGGCGATGACAGATTTCTGACGTAATCGAAACCACCAGCTAGCTTCTACGAATACCGGAGCTCACAAAGCTCAAAGGGGAAGGAAAATTTCAAAAGTACTGTTCTAGATTTTAGTAAATGTGGGGCAAACTAGCATCAAAGCTTTCAGTATATTATCCACATAAGTTCCGTTAGCTCACCATGTCGACTCTACTAGACCCGTTCGCGATGAACGACCTAAATTTGAAATTGCCGAGTAAGGAGGAGATAATAAGATAACATAGACGACCCGACCCGTGTGTTCATATCAAAACAAACCGAGTATTTTAGGCAGCAAATTTTCCGTAGCAAAGCAGGTTGCAACCTTCAGATGTCAACCTCGAAACCACATGTCGCATATTCCTATTCTCTAGTAATCTTAAGTGTTATGAATATTTTTCGGTTTCTTTACTTGTGTGAGCGATGGCGTATGACAAAAAAAAGGGCATTAACAAAGAACCGGAGTAGTGTTTTGAATACAATGCCGCGTTAATACGTCGCGTGACAGCAGAGCTAAGATGGCGTTGTGCATCACTGCTGAAACGAAGGCCTTTGGATCGCAAACAACAACAAGTTCTCTATATTAGATTTTACAACAGTACAATGCTGTATAGACAGTATATGTCTAGGTTTTATTTTGTCGTTCCTTTTTTGACTACCGTCTACTTTCTTTGTCTGATTGTCATATAATTTATATAGGTGGGTTGTGATGTTCCTCACTTCCAGCTTCCTATACACGTTAAGAATATTGCGAGATATGCTGGAAATGATACCCAATCACGATGACGATAATCTTTTATACATTCTAATAGAAACCCTTCATTGCATGTACAGAAATGAAAATCGCCTTTGCTGTTAGACCGTCTTTATGAATTATAATTATATCGGAGATAGAATTGGATGGAACAAAAGTGCAGCAATTATATAATGATCTAGTTGCACAATAAGCTGACAAAGATAATTTCATCAGTAACAAGAGGACAAAGGAAATAGTAGACACTGTGGCACTAGAAAATGGCAACAGAGCGACCTTGAGCAATTATATCATTTTCAACAAACGATAACATTCACATTAATCTTAAGTGTTTAATCATTTAATTCACTGTAAATACTGCTATTTGTGAAATAAGTTTTCTTATGAAGAATTATAGATACTATTCGGATATTTGAACAACGGGATCATGAGGACAAAGAAAATAACAAATGTTTAACTTGGAATGGTCTGTTGTGAAATCAGTGAATGTCAATACAATAACTATTGTATCACCGGTATTTGATTTGGCTGCCATTTCGTAATACATCTATAGAGTCATCAGAAAAATGATTGACAGCGCGTCAAGATAGGGCGACCAAGAATTTTGCTACCGGGATTCTAAAAACGGAGTTTTACTAACACGCTAAAAATTCAACGCTTGTCACGGAACCAGAGACAGCAGAGGCGTATTAGAGAGAAGACCTTTTTGAAGACGACAAGTGGACAACATTCCCCACCTAGTTACATGAATTCGCTTCCTTGCTTACATGATAGTGAAGATATAAGAGGCATTTATCGTTTCTACTGTGTTATAACTTGAGAAGTTTTGACAAACGTATCGTAAATAGAGGTCGATGTCAATACAGATGCTGTAAATTCCAATCATCATTTTGGACAAATATTGTTAATGACTGTGTTACATACCAGGAATGTGTTCCAAAATCGTTTGCTAAATTAAGAAATAGGAGCAATAACCTAAGCTATAAAATATAGAATAAGCAAATTCCATCGGGTGATACGCAAGCGTGGGAAGCTGATACGGTTGAATACTGAACTACATTAATTTCAGGTTTATCATTATCACGCACATATTTTTTTATCGATATGCAAACAGAGCACGAGGTAAAGAGTAATAAGAAAGCATAAGACACTTACACCACACCTCGCAACGACCAGGAATGTGAAAATAAAGATCGAAATGTATTAGCGGGGCATTAACAAGGTTATAACTTATCAACCTCTCGCCGGTTGTTGAAAGAAAAATGCGTACCCAAAACTATAACCTATAGTTAGAGTAGGTTAACAGGAATGAGAACGCAAATATAGACTTGTGGAAGGCAACAATTTATAAAATTAGTTCGCTGTATGTATTAATATAGCATACTATGATTTATATTTACCTTTACTTAAATGGAATGTATTTACCTCGCCAGTTAAGAAGGAAGGAAGGAAGGAAGGAGGAAGGTAGCATACATAACATAGTCCCCTAGTGGCAGCCATGTTATCACGACTGCCTATATAAAATAGAACGATGGCATAATAAGGCTCTATTAAAAGCTGTTGCGATAGCACGTAAAGATCCATTGTGTTTTATCAAAATTGAAAAAATAAACAAATCAATCGATCTATGATGTTATAAAAACATTGCCCTAAACAGCTATCACTAACGGCTGTCGTTTGAAGGCGCTTAAACTGACGCATAGTAACATGACAGACCGTTTACAATATCGCTTAGTTGCAGATAAAGATCGAGCAAAACCGCTGAACTGAGAGTACAGCACTATCAGATAGCTTCTCGAAATTTACCGGCAATTGGATCGCATGCTATTCGGTGGCACGGTTTCGTACAAGTTAGATAAGCCTGGTTTTAATATGATAAGGCCAAGTTGTCGACCATGAACACTGTATAGGGCTTGCATTCAGAGGACCTTCATCGAAACAGCGCGCGTGAGATGTGAGAAATCAAGTATTAGTTATCAACATTAGTTTGGGAATTATGTTAATAAGTTACAAAGAGATGTGTATTGCTCTACTACTTCGAGAGCCATGAGAATTATGTCATACCGAATAAGCACATGGAAATCAATTACAACCATATTTCCGCTCTCTTCCCACCCACAACCATATTATTTGAGAATATTATATTAGTATTCAAAAATTCATTCGCGACGTTAGCATGAAATCGCTCACTCAATCCCATTCATTCCGCGTGACTTAATACTTGGGTATTCAATACAGTGTAGAAAGGAGCTACTAGGAATGTGCGGGATCCACAGGACTTGATGGGATAGGACATTCACTGTGGTCGGTTTCGGGTAGAAAGAAGGAGAAATAACGGAACCCTTCACTATGGTTAATATAAATTAATTTTCTGTATCGCCTACACAATAAGCTAGTGAGATATGAATCAGAATAGCAACGGGATATCGAATGTAAACCATTACGTAATATCTCCTAATTGGTCCAGCAAATTTTTCTCGATCAGATACGTCAAATTTAATTGCATGGTATTTCAATTAAACACTTGCCCTAATATATTTTACAATCTCGAGTAGATCTTGTTACTTCGAAGTCATGCCCAGGTAAAAGGAACTTTGGTTAAAGTAGAAATTGTCACCATATAAATTTTACGGTGATCGTATCTATCCTGCTTGTAATCGCATAAAACAAGATACACGAGATGGGCGTGACAAGATAGGAGGACGTTTGCGTCATAGCCAGAAACAGAAACACGAAATTCGGGTGCTTAATGCAACTTGGCGGTAATTAATGGCTGATAACAGGAGGAGATTTCTCGAAACTTCCAGTGCGGCCGAAACTTTGAGGTGTATCATTATAAAATTCCTCGCTAAAACGTGGTGCGAGGGAGGAAGGTAACTCCTGATTAAGAGGGGATTTATACTTGAATTACATTCATAACAATAGTAATTTTATAGTGGGGAGCTTAAAGAAAAAATCTATTCCACAGTTATATAGTACTACTGCTAGCAGGGCCAAACATTCTTTCTCACCCACAAAGCCCAATGGAATGTAAGCTCATAACCTTTCACTCGCTCGAACCAATTACTGCGAAATAATTAAAGTTTTTTAAACTGTACACCATCAATCAAACAGACTTTAAATTTCAGCTTCCAACAGAGGCTTGACTTTACTAACAAAGCCAAAATACATATAATATAATGGGTTGATATATTAAAAGTTGTGAACTGACCTTCATTTGTATCTTTATGTTCTTCCGTCTCCTTGGCGTCATTCTTTTCTTTTGTATCCAAAGCATTTTCGGAATCGACTACGGAATTTACTGCACATTTCTCTGGCTTTGCTTCCACTTTGATATCCTCACTGTGCGATGGTTTACTTTCATTGGGTTTGTGGACGGAAACTTTTTCCGTTTTCTGGGGGGCGGCTGGCTCCTGTTTAGGCTGATTTTGTGTTTGATTGTTAGAAGATTTCTTCGTTGATTTGAAAGTACGTTTGAGATTAGTTCGTCGAAATGATTCGAACAAATTCAATGCGGGCTTGGGAAAAGAGATCAAAGACTTGTTCTTTTTCTGTTTCGTATTCGTTGTGTCACTTGATTTCACAGTTTTACTATTTTCGTTATCTCCTGCAGCAAAGGTAACTTTCTTGGTAGGAAAGTAGCCTCGACTCGCAAGTTCGTACAAACTGTAATCTCCACCGCTTGACGTTTCACTACTAGTACTGCAACCGTTCGAGCTCGTCATACTATCACCGCTAGTTGTCGTACTAGAGTCGGTCGCCGTAGTAGTCGAGGTGGTGCCGCTGCTGCTATAGTTACAGTCGTCACCCAGACCGATGCTATACGGGTGTGCTCTGCGGGGAATCGTGCATACAAATTCGGTAAGAATTGATTTCTCGTCATCGGCATCGTCAGCATTCTCGTCGTCCGATGTATTGGTGGTTGTTGTGGTTGTCGTTGACGTAGTGTCATCGGTACTATAACGCGATCCATGTCGGCTATTTTTTGATCTGGTTCTTCTATGTCTGCGACTTGAAGAGCGTCGTCGTCTATTGTGGGGTGAATACGGATAATGATTGACATGTCGTCGACGAGGTCTGGAATCCACTACTCCGTCGACAGAACTAAGTCTTCGATGATTCCTTCTCCTATATTTACAATACTCCCTGTTGAACGTACCCTGGCTTATAAGTTCAGCACGATCGCTACGCGGGGTACCAAATTCTGGATCAGCGAGAACGCCGTCAACGAACTGTTCTTCGCTGAGTATAATTCCGTTTCGTTTATTCGAAACTTTAGTTTCGTCTTTCGAATTTTTATTCAAATCGTTGAATAAAATTCGACATTCTGATCTTTTATTATTTTCGATATTCCGTTGCTCGTCGGAATCGACTTCATCTTCCGTTCTTCGCATCAAAACTGCACGCTGATATTGCATGAGATTACGGCGAATTCGTCTTTTTTGGTGCTGCGACAACTTGTTCAGGTTGTAAGGAGTCGGGGTAACATTTCCCTCTTCTTGCGACAGCATTTGGTCTCCGCTGGGTGATGGAAATCTCCCGCTATCTCTGTACCGAATGTGTTTGCTCTTTTTCAGAGACAGGACTACGTGTCTCTGCTCCTTGCCCCATGCCTGCCATACATTCAGTATACGAGTCCTGGGCGGGATTGGTTTCTCACAGCCACGCCAATTTTCAACAATGACGTATGACTGAGCGAGTTCCTTAACCGATTTGGATGCTGACGAATTAGATCCGGATTCGTCGGCGCCTTGGCCACCGTTCGCCGCTTTTTCGGTAGCCGAGTTCCCGTTATGTTCCAAGCCCGGAGTGATTTGTTTTTCTTTCATTAGAGCAAGTACAACATCCCAGCATGTAGTGCGGTTCGTTAATCCAGAGATTTCTTTGATCTCGCGTCCAACACGGACTGCGATCGTTGCCATATCTGTTCTTGATTCTTTTCTTGGTTTTGTAGAATCTATATTTTTTATGATTACTTATATATTTAGCCAGTGACTACCGGCTCTACCAACTATCCGACCTTAGATTCGAGGCTGCTCTGCAGTAAAGCATTGAAGAAGTCGGCAATGATATAAGTCTGAATTGAAAAAAAAGGGGAAGGTCATTACCGAAAAGATGACTACAGCAAGTTAGTGTTATTGTAACATATTACTATTCTTCGAAAACAATAACGCCCAGCTACATTTTATTAATATAAACAACGCAACGCATAGAATAAAATGTTGAACAAAGATACGTCAATTAGAAAACAATAGAAGATAGCTTTTCGCTGTTGTGCTTACAGGTAAACGGCCATTAAATGCAACAAATATCCGTATAATTATAACAAGCCAGTTTAGAAGTTATTGCTTCCCTAAAGGAGTAATTAAATGCGATCCCTCCCCTAACATAAACAAACGTGGATAATACCGAGCAATATAAACATTTTTACTGTAGATTGAACAAACAGTTCACAGTTAATCACAAGCTCTAAGTACTAAAATATGCAGATTAATTTGAGATTGTTCTTCGAACGTTCAACGAAATTTCCCTCGCTTACTGTAGTACTCAGCAGTGACATTTGAATATTTTTCTGAAGTATCTTCTACTCTGACCAGTGTCATCCTCACTATCTTTTGCTGTCCACTACGATCTGAACTGATGTCTACAATAACCACAATAACATCGATGTTATCAACATCTCTACTTCCGACTTTTCACACCCTCCAGTCAATCTGACGAAACAAGAGTGATGTTTTCGATCAATTTAGTCTCGCAACTAAACGACGGCAAAATCTGAACAGCGCTCGGCTCCTTCTTCCTTCTTTTTTTCGCTCGTCTCTACTTGCGCGAGCAAAACAAACGATATCCATCTACTCTCACTCGTTCCCTTCGCTCTGCTCAGCGGGTAACATTTTTCATTAAATCCTTGAACAGGAAGATTATTAATTCATCGACCAGTTTACTGGAATCCCTGAACATAAAACACTTACAGCATAAAAGGAACACTCTATGCTCATGTCATTGTCAAGAAGATTACAATTTACCATCTCATTGGGTTCTTATACATAATGCTATGGGATCGCAGATAAGCGTTTTATTGGTTAATTCTCTTCATAAAATACGTATTATAATTCTAGATCAGCGACATTGGTCAATAAAAAATTATCTCTTATCTTACAAGTCGAAATCGATATTTTAACGCTGCATTTTCACTGATTTTAAAGTGAGGTGCTTACAAACGCATTATAGACTGAAGCATACACAAAAATCAACACGGGAACAAGTTACAGTAATACAGCAGTCGGACTCTACACCTTTCCTACACTGCTATGGTACCACAGCCTAATTAAATCTAATACGTTTCTCGTTACATCTAAGGAACGTTACACTGAAGACGTTTCCACTCCAATTATTCCAGGTGAGTTAGCACTTTTAACGAAATGAATTGACGCAATCACTCTGGCATACAACTCAACATAGAACTCGTAACATAGTGGAGCATAAAACTATCATTAGTTAGTCACTGTTTAGAATACAAACACTGTACTGTGATGTCCCTTTGCCGCATAGTTTACTTTCAGGATCAGCCCATCCTACCATAACGTTATCCAACGACTAAATGATCCGACCATCTGACTCTACTGTAGTTAGTAATACCACATCACTGTTCGTTTGATTCCAAAATAGTCAGCTGTATACCAGCTTGACTCCAAGGATTATATATGTTATCATAAACTGAGTTTATAAATTTCCTTTTTCTAAAACAATTATCACCCGAATCGTAAGATGTGATAATCGGATCTGAACACAGCGAGAGGCCTACAGCGGGGAGAGGAAACAACACTTGTATGCACTATCATGCCTGCAGGATTTCATCATCAATCGAACAGTAAAATACAACGGGTGCTTATGACAATCAATTTGGAAATGAATTCTTTGGTTTAGCCTTGAGGTCGAATAGCATTAATTCAAGGTCAAATCTATTACACCTAAATGTTTAAAGTTGAAGGTAGCAACTTTCTAATTCCGGCCCTTAAACACTGTAAACGCAGCCTAGAGGATAGGCTGTGCTAGCAAACCGCTAATTGGTCCATTTGGCTAGCAATATTTAATGGTTTTATGGAACTTGAATGACAATAAATCGAAGCAAAGGATCGCGTGTAGCGCGCTCCAACAGAAATCTATTCGTCTCTCGTCGTAACAGCAATTCCGTCTCTAATGACGTCAATACCTGTTCGCTTACCCAACGTTCGTTAAAGTTTTCTTTCAACGAGGTTACTTCTTATGATTTAACTTCCAAAGCTTCATTGAAAGAAACAACGATAGCTCTTTAGCCTACATTTTATCAACCTTTGTACTTTCCTAATTGAGTAAAACTAACTAGCTATTGACAAACGCATAAGTCTCTAGCTTATTAATGTCTTAAAACTTAATGGAGCCTGCGGTTTGCTGATACAATTTGGAGGTTAGACGATAGAGCCAAAGGCCTATTAAGGAAAACTATGGAAAATTCCAATCTATGATATTTACTGCTAATCAGATAATGCTGCCTTAAAGATCGACTTCTCAGTGAGAATACTACGGTATGTCTGCAGATAACACCATGGTTTATCTGACTCGTAAAACGTAACCCAAGCAAAGAAACGAGCAAGCCCGGCTGTTCTAATTACTGTACATTTAAAAATTAACCTGTGAAGTAAATTTATGAGCAGTTAAATAAATCATGATAAAATGGTTAGCGTGATTGTTCTGGGAATTCATTAGAATAACAGAGAATCTAATGCGGCGACAGATGTTTAGGGAAAGCAGACGATTTAACTCCTGGCATGAGTAACATGCAATCAAAGCGATATCATGCGACCATTGCAAAGAACGGTACTAAAAGGGTCAATCTTGCATGTTACGTTACCATGGAAAATCAGACATCAAAGGTGATGGAGGAGTTAAATTGTGTTGAACAGATAATGAAAAACAATGCCTCACTAAATTAAAACGACTGTCATCAAAAAGCCAAGGAATGTAAACCGGCTCACTAGGTAGAAGACATTTGGCGACCAAATGGTACTATTATTCCATCCACATATTCGATTTCTAATTTTCCTTTGATTAACCGTAAGTTAGAAATTTCCATACTCCAAGTATGGCCATCTGTACCATCATACATAGGCTATGGAATTTCAAAAATTCCGGAATAAATTTCTCTGATTCGTAAGTAAATAAAACTGACTTTTGAGATATATCGACAAAGTAATTTGGTAACCCATGCGCAGTTTCGAGAATAGAACCGAACTATTTACTCTCTCCCACCGTTGTTAGCATAAGGTCATGGGTCAAGTGCATCAAGGCAAACGACGACTGAGTATAGCACGTTAGAGAACGACTGCTTTGCGAAGTTGGCGTATGGCGTGCTGCAGTCGTGTTGAAGGATTTGAGCAGACCGCGTGTTCTTCATGGTTTTGGTTATTGAAACAATAGTTCTATTAATATTTCGGTATCTAAATAATAACTACGGTGACTGGTTAAAGGGCAAACACCCTATTGTTGTCAACACTTGAAATGTTTGTATTTCTTTCTGCTTGGCAGGCTTAACTGACACGAAATAGGTGACTGTATCACGTAGGCATAATTTTGGAAGGGGATTTTTAAAATCAAATGGTTTTATAGTTTTATATATTTATTGTTTAAGTCAAGAGGTCTTGGTGATTTGTGGAGCTTTGACAGCATAATTTAATGTTTGAAAGGGTAAATATAACCTCGGCCAACACAGCATATTTACGTGCGCGGAGTAAAACGTACAGTAACCGGCGATAAATATTATTGGTCCAATACAATGCTTCAAGCACAGTTACTCAATGGATTAACTTTACAGGACGTTCAATAGCTTGTACAATAATACATTGATATTAGAAATTATAATGAGATTCACATATCCGGATTATATTTTATTTTATCAATATTTAACGAAGAAGTGATTTGAAGAATTCGTAATGAGATACACCGATCGAAACGAACCATCTGCGATAGGAATTGATGTATCAAACGAAAGAGCCGAGTTAGAAAGGAAATTTTCTTGTTCATGATTATAAAATGACATGCCTCATTAGACGCTTCAATTTAACGCAATCATCGTATCGCGTTATGCATTAAATTTTAACACTCAAATAATTAATTCGACGAAGTCCGAACTGTCTCTTACTGCCAATTACTGAATTATTAATGAAGCTCCATTCCGGGAATTCTTGTGACAGGTTTTCTGTTCAAAAATGCAAAATCTGAGACGTCTAGTCGGAGAATTACGACGTTGTAAACAGACGATTAGAAAGGCTCCATAACTTGCAGATTTTCAAAAATAGCTAACGTCACAAGATAGGCCAATATTTTTTACGTCCAAAAAGTATTGTATTCAAGAAGGGTGAGTGATTTAATGACAGCTATTTCCACGAGGGAATTCCTGCAAATTATTAAAAAAAAACTATGACACGTATTAGGTCTCGTGTTTGAACAAAAACGAACAACTATCCTGTGACGTAACGACTAGAGCATTCAGTCACATATCCTCAAAGTTTAGTTCGGTCATAGGAACGGTCTAGTTACCATACCACCCCGCGTTTACTGTTTATGTCACGCTCATTTAGCCAATCGGTAGGAGAACCGCATTATTACATAGATATTGGTGACAAGGTACTCGTTTGTTAAACTTAAACAAAAATTATATTGAATTTCAAGCGATACAAGCGACAACAAGGCTGTAAAAGGAAAGTTGGATGCAAAACCCATAGAAATTTCCTTGTTAAATCACTCTTGTGACATCTGTATCCATGGAATTTCAGAAAAACTAACAAATGGAAAACAGAAACAAAAAGCAGGATCTAAAATTGAGACGGAGGGTAATTTTCATGAGTGAAGGAGAGTGGTTTCTTACAGCCGGGCACGCACGACGTGGGAAAACTCGACAAAAATATTTTCAAACGTCATACACACAGCATGAAGATAATGTGAAAATATTTGCGAAATTTACAACAAGGTCTCGGTTGTGCTAGCGCTCCGAAAACAAACACGCAATCAATATCTTACTGTTACGCGAAAGAGTTGTTTTCGTTCCTGGTAGCAATTGGCAACTGCTTATATGGATATACTGAAAATATTGACCCAACGAAATACATAGCGTGAAAGCAATAACATGCAACCCCGGCCGACTTTTCCTTATTCATGTATATAGCTGTGATTGCAGGTTGTTGTTGATGGGACAATCACAAGAGCACGATAGACAGCGACCTAGTTGCAGGTGCTTCAAAAAAGCCTGTGATTACGTGGCTTATTTCTGATGTAACCTCTCACACTGCGGCAACTCATAACTAATATTGGAATCAAATTGTGATTTGAAAAAGTATACAGGATCATGACTTCATCGCTTGAGGTTTTGATGGGAATCCCTGGCTAAACCACAACAGGTAGCGGGCCAATTTATTCGGCTCAATAACCTTTTTCGCATAATTAATTCTTGAACTATACAGCGCCATGGAAGCAACTAGAATTGAATGCCGCAATTAGTAAGAACCGTCCAGTTCATAGAAATTATATGACTGATGAACCAAATACCTATTCAAAATATTTGAAATGGCAGGTACTTCCTTTAATATCCATCCAATGGATTTTCGCATTGTGCAGTAATTCTATGTTCAATACCATGTTCTTGGTATAGCAGGAAATAGAACCATGTAAGCGACAAGGACATAAAACTTTCTACATGGAAATCAATATCGAAAAACAATACGATGCAAGTGCAAATAAGATTATTAGGAGAGCAGGAAATGCGGATTATGCAAGCAACGACATATTAACCCTTTTATAACGTACACTTATATAGAGTACCTATCACATCAGTGCCCGTGCAACTCGCTGTACTATTATGGGTTAGAAATGAAAATCTCACAATTGACTTCAAGTCGTGGGAGGTAAATTCAGCGGCTTTGGCATAATTCCATTGTCGAAAACCGTAATCCCATTCGCACAGATGTCAAATGATCGAATACGCAGTCCAACCACTTACCAACACACGTGCGTATTATGGCATTATAGTCGTCGCCGTAGAAATACTGTACACGGAGGTAAAAAGTCTTAGCATAATCATATTCCTCACGGAGTCTCTTAGTATGTTGTTTGCCATTTTAATATCGGCTCTAATAATTTTATTTAATGTCGGGCAACCACACGAAAATACAGTGTATCTCGAAGTTTAACGAGCGAACGAGCGGGCTTCACTGTATTTAAAATCTCAACTGTATTGTAGATCAGTCCCTCTGCAAGATTTTATCTAGCCCTTCACAACTTGGATATATAATAATAATATAATATCAAACTATTTTTTGAAAACAAAAAGTGAAACGAAAAGTAAATGTAAATTATAGAAATGATTTTCCCTCTGGATCAAGAAAATGAACGAACGGTGTGGCCCTTATACTAAAAAGTTTAGAGAACCATTGTAGGGTATGGAAATAATTTACTTTACTGCACCTTGGCAACGCGATTTCTATAATGGCACGGAGGGACGAAAATAGATTTTCTTTCTAAATCCATTTTTCTTAGAATACAATAGTGTGTTATCATCCTTTACTTAAAAAATGATTTTGACGTTAGTTATGAATAGCAAACACGTACGGCGAATAGGATTGAACAACCAATATCAAACATGCGGTAAATATATATTCAAAAATATAAGAAACAATGGCAAGGCCATTCCATTAAACCTAAGACAAATACTGTCAAGTACTTCATGATAAATTAGTACTGATATCTATTAGCCTGTGTACGCAAATACAGACAGGTTTTTCTAAATACACACTGATTGAACAAATCTCAAAGTACGATGTCGGCTGTCCTTAGCGACGCTGTTTTATCAATACTTCAAATTGGGAAATCTCCACATCTACACCAAGTAAGGCCTAGGTTTTATAACACCAAGAGTTTTAATGTATTGACTTGATAATATAACTGTTATCGAGTAATACTAACGGTGAAGTCTAATAGTTTCCTATCTAAGCTTATTCAGGTAACAGTAACAGCTATCTTCTCACAATGGATACAGAACAATAATTGAATTTACAGACAACTCTTTAAAACATACGGCTACATGACTTTGTACATTGTACTTGTAATTTCATTCAAGCCCATAATTATAAAGCGGCTGAGGGCCTCAATTAATCAAATTCACTTCGAGTTTGGTAATGAAATTTTTAAACAACAATAATTGAAGGTTATACCGTCTCCACCTAGCTTACATCGCTCATGTCTGTCTGCCTTGTACAGTATCACATACCTGACCTTTGCCAAGATGACAACAGCTTACACAATTTACGCTTACTCACAAATAGTTACCGGTTACTGAAACAATCGCGTATGACCCGGTAAAACTGAGTAATCTGTCATCAATTCTACTTTATCCCATTGTAAATTATGTTAATATCAACATAGAACGGGTTCAATTCGCGATAAATGCGATGTAATTCTTGTTACGAGTTCAATATAAATCGTCAGTTTTTCAGTTCGAGCTACATTGACCAATTAATTACTTTCTGTAGGCTCAGTTCGCTCGCACTTCGAGCGGCGCTAACAAAACACGGCTATAAAAACTTCACTCCTACGATAAGGTCACGAAAGGGAAATCAATCGATCATGCTTGAATCGATTTACTCCTTTCTCAAGACGGTAAATCAATCGTAATATCACACTAAAACGATTTGGTCGATGAACTAAGCTTATTAATTTTTTAGCAATATTGGATGCGAAGGTTATTTGCTTATGTGTGAAACTAAGCCAAACGACAGTACTGTGAACTCGCCCTTGATCTACCGGATTTCGGATTCAACGGAATAATTTTACATTAAATATTATTAATTTGAAACTCTTGCTATCATCCGAAATGGTTCCTTTCTTATTAGTCCGTTAAATCGGGGGTCACTGTACAGGAAAGAAAAAGATTGCAGGTTCTATTTTGTCTTCAGCATACCGACCACGCCCTAACTAAACCACAGTTAGATAATTAGAAAACATCGGTCTCTCAACCTGACAGCTCTCGGATGCTGAGGGGCAAATTAATTAATTAATAAATAACGTCAATCGCAACTCCAAACCAGATCTTTTAATTAAATTTTACAGCTTAAAAACATTCTTGTTCGCACACATCCTTTTACTGGGAAATTTCGCGGCTATTATTACTCCTGACTACGGTACATTTCGGAGGAAAGAATTTACTGGTTTTACGCATACCTTTTAATTTTCTAGCATCAGAAAAAATGCCAAAAACATGCGCATCGACTGTACTGCGGTATACTGGAATGGCCATAGACCATGGGTAAGATAAGAATGATTTTATATTCGTCTGCAATGTATTCAGATTCCCATAATATTCGTAAACAGTACCTACAGCATGTGAGTGTTGGATTCGCGTGCGTGGAAACACTTTCCGAGCAATTAGAGATGAGCTATGTGCATTAGCAGGCTATCAATTATTCAGCTTAAAATAACAATCAATTCGTTTAAGAAAAACCATGTTTTTCTGAGTCCGCCAGGTCACATTTACAGCGAAAGTGCACGGGTAAGCATCTTGATTGTCATGACATCAGATAAAGAAATTTTAATTTCCATTCAAACCTCTTATTCAATGTTTACCTGCGTTGACTTTCATTAGCGGCTGTTATTAATGAACTTCATTTCCTAAGCCAACACACCACTTGAATGAACCGGGGTTCAATATGCAATCTATAAAAAATTACTACACAAGATTCTAGATGGTTTTCATATCACATAGTGGTAGATAGAATAGGTGAAAGTAGAAGAATTTTCGACTGCTTTCACAATCCTACTACCTGAAAGCAGATATATAAAAATGCTCTCAGCTATGACCTATAACCTCACATCCGCAGTTTTACTAATGAGCAAGAGTTGACGACGCAGAGAAAAAGTATCTACATAAACAACTGCACAATTACGACGAAATGCGACCAATATAACAAGTATTACATGTAACTGGATTTCTGATAAAATATTTAAATTATTCTACCACATATAGCTGTCGACAAACATGGTATATTTATTAAACTGTCATACTAGTTAGCTAGCTAGTTGTCTTTCTACAGTAACGTCGGTAAGTAGTAAATGCAAGTTACCATAAACCACGTAGAAAGAATAGAAACTTAAATATACTCCACACGCATACATAGTACTTAGTTGGCAAAATGACACTTGTTTCTTACTTCAGTTACAGGGTAAAGGAAAAGGCTTGTCATAAATGGACCGTATCATAGCGCATCACCCTCTAAGTTTCCTGTTATGTCACTAAATTCAAGGCAACCTCTTTCATCTCGTTTGAAGGTTAGCTATAATCTTCCGAAACGCACCTTACAACGGGTAGCAGCAATGGACTTCCAAACGCGCAAAGAAAATGGAGCAGAACACAACAAACACGATAATTAACCAGTGCTTTTATGGTAGCGTGGCAAACCACCTATAAGTTTGACAAGGTGGGCTACTAATTGCTCAAGATTTTCAATAATAGTTTTTCTTCCAAGACCTCTTACGACACAATTGAAGTGGTTAGGATTGCGAAATGATAACGTCATAGCTCTAGGCCCCGGCTAATACTGAAACCCTCATGTTTTGAAACAATAATGCAACAATCATCAACCGAAAACTGAAGACACAATATGGTCCGTATATATGTAAGGAGATTTTAACTATTTGCTACAATCAACATGCCCTTTTAGTCAAAATACAAAATGTACCAACAATTTTGGTCCGTCGAGTTCCGGCAAAAACAAGATTCATGTAACAATCTATCCTCGTCTGCAAACTGATACTTTATTTTTGCGTCACAAGTTTTTGCGCCTGTTACTACAATTCAAGAACTTCTTAGATTTCTTGCCAATGTCGAAACATGTAATTGATCAGAAGACCTAGTGAAAGTGAAGGGGTCATAGATCAAGAACATAAATTTCATAACAGTCAATGCGTTGGCCTTTTGGAGACGTGAAAGATTACATTGAAACCAAATTGGTACTGTAACATTATCTGACAAGCAAAGATCTTACGTCCCAGACGTGTTTATTATGAAATGCCTAGAGCGAGAAAAACATCACCCTTAACCTGGAATGGGAATCAGGTCGAGTTGTGAGTAAATATCGATATCTCGATTTCTTAACATAATCTTCCATCTGCTCCAAAACTGTTATTTTATTTGATACCCGACCCATCATCAATGACGCGAACTAAGTTAAATATCAAGGATTGCCAAGTGCGTATGCGTGTGCGTGATATTTTTTTCAACCAACAACGCAATTTTTGGCTTTGTACCGGGCTCCAACAGTTCGAAAGAGAGTTCATTTTATACCTTCGGAATGTATTCATGACTTCGTCAATGTGATCATTTATTAACCAGTATTTTTAAAGGAGTTGATAACACATAACCTAGAAATACTCCTATGTAAGATTTATCGATACGATACACAGTTGTTTTTATTGTTGTCACTGGCGCCTGATTTGGTGCACGTGACAAGCACAGTTATCCCAAAAACGGTCCTATTGTGATGTCCCTGTTCAAATAAGTAAGGCATCCCATCCCTCGTCAGGTCACAGTCATTTGAACATAAATAAATTATTTGCAATTATATGCTATATAAGTACTGAAGCTCTTTGAGCAATGTCAATAAACACTACAGTAGGTTAAAAATATCGTGCCTTATTTGTGTTATCTTTAGCGACGGCCTCACGCACTGTTGCGACAAGAAGAGAGGATTAAGGCGGTTTTGCTGAGGAAAGGAATCATAACACAGGTGAATATAACAAAAATACATAACTACTAGGTGTGAGATCGTGTGTTTGTTATTCAGCGCCTATTAGACTACGGGCTACATAATTTCGAGTTATATAACTGGTAGATGGGGTTCTACCGCTATATAATCATGAATTAGAACCCTTTAGATGTTAAAGTTCGAGTTTCGAATTCCATCGAGTAGCTAATTCTTAAAAGGGATATCTGCTGATGTCCAACAGTTGACCAATATATTTCTTGTTTTACAGATTTTGCAAAATTTATAAAGCATTGCGTGAATACTTGACCAATATCTTTGAAAAATGTTGCTTTTATACCACATTGCTTGACACACAATTAAATTGGGAACGTGTTTAATTAACAAAGATTATATATTCAAAATATCATCCATGCTAACATTCCAATCGGTCTGGTGAACATGATAGGAGGTAATAAACTTAATTGCTGCGTCAAAACAGGAGCCATAGTGGGCGTGTAAGTTTGCGAAGATAATTTTGAGGCATAACAGCAGAGCATACGGATGTGGGAACAGCGCAAACAAGAGAAAACGAACGAAGAAATTTTGTGCCGAACAATGCTTATAGCTACAACCTCCCAAATCTGTAGTGTTACTTCAAGATACAAATGCTAGAATACAAAGCCGGCGTGGGCGAGACAGTATTTGTTGTTCCGTTTGGTTAAGATATCTGGTTAACAAAACCATTCTTTCCATTGACATGCAAACAATTACCTTAGTGATAACATAAGACATATACAAATGCCAAAGCAAATGTTACTAGTTCAAATCAATAGCATTCCGTTTTATTCGACGGGAAAATTTTCAAACCTCCTTTTGTCATTTGCTGGTGGTGACATGCGATCCATCACTTATCGTGAACTATTCTAATACCGACATAGTACTGGAGATATCGTCACAGGTCATAACCTACATTGTTATCTCTATGAACGTAGGTGAAACAACTGATGTGTATTACACTAGATAACATATGTAAACTACAAATTAACCACGGAAGGTAAGACCAGCAAAGCGTTTCACACTATCATGCAGTTTGTATACACTATACACGATGCACAATACTACAGTAACTGGACAATTCCTAGTCCTATTATATTAATAATGTCTACTCAACACATACATTTGATTTATATTTATGAAGTAGAAAATTACTCAAAATGACATCACAAATATCTACATGAAACCCACTACACTTTCCCTGCATTTCTCCATTCACACCGATTCCCCGGTTGACTCGACTATCTAGCATTCTAGCCGCTCTACTTTACAACTGTCATAGCTGAGTTTGCTATAAGTAATGCATTGAGATACCGAATGTCAACAGTGTGAAAAAAAAACTTCATATCTTACGAAATGTCTTACGAAATTACTGACTGACTACTCTACACCATACAGTACTGTACCCAAATTTAAAGAAACCATTAAACTGAGCGAACAAAACAGACGAAAACGATAGTACCGCGATAAATAGGCCGTACACGCTTAATGGTGCGTTCAACTGCAAGTCGCCCTTTTAACGATGAACAAAGAAATAAAACAGAATACAAATTGTTACAGCGCTCTTCGTTTCTTACCAATGTCCAATCAATCAATGTCGACTATGTAAGTATTGAAAGAAAAGAAATTATTGGTATTATAAATAAGTTGGATGAAGATTCCAATCTGGATTTCATTTACCTTGTATACTCGACTATAACTCGAGTTTTTTTACTTGAAAAGTATAATCAAGCTAGTTGTAAAAAAGTCTAATTCCTATTTGACCTCGTCTTTTACTCAACATCGAATTACACTCATATATAAATACTGTATAGTGTATATAATATGTTCCAAAATGTCGAAATCTAACTTTTGTTCTTTTCCTATATGGACAGTATTGAACAGTACAACTGTTTCCAAGCTAGAAAAATCCTTCTACTGACAGTAGACAACTTTTACTACATTATACGGACTTGGCAATAAATCCCATCTGTAATAAATTACTTATTCTCGACCCTCGTAAAACATATTGAAAGCAGTTTATTACCATCCTGGGAAACAACGTTTGATCGATCTCATCCCTTCTCCTCGTGTGCTGATAATCGTTCATCAGTTTAGTAACCTATTTTCTGGTGATTAATGCGGACCTTTGCGCCGTTTGAAACCACTATTTACCATGTAATAGGTGTTTATGTAACGGGGGTCTTAACAATGCGCAATAAACACTACCGCGATATTTTTAGTATAAGGGCAGGCGCCCGACAGGATGTTAAGAATAATTACATTCCTGTGAAACCGAACGACGATAAAACTTCGGTACAGTACTATGATTCTTATTGTTTGAAAACTGTATGTTTTTCCATTGCGCAATAATACGACGCCACTGTGCCGCAGATGCATAATTAGTGCGTTTTTGCAACAATATACGAAGTTTTCTGCGGACGAAATGGTGCTTTGGTGGCTTGTTTTGAAATAGTAAGTTATTGTCCAAAAGGTCCATCGGCTTCCAAAACGATTTCAATCTAATTATTGTACACCACACTAATTTGTTTCTTTCAACTTTCCGATAGTTCAAACACTTTTAAATATCCACACTAAAAAATGACCAGCGACAATCCAACTGCTAATTGGTAATAAGAAAATTTCACGCCGTATTGCTCTTGTTATAATACTTACACTCCCTTAATTTCGTACGCTTACAACAATAAAACAATAGGTTGCTAATTTCACATAAAGGAATTAGCTGGTAAAGAAAGGATAAATTAAAAACTAAATATAAATATCTGATATAGAATTCTATGCAATGCTGATCCTACTGAAAGTGAGAACTCCATTTGTATTTACTGAATTTTACCAGACTTATTTCATCTATTCATGACTTCAAATGACATTCAAAGTAGTTGTCCTCAAGATTTTCAAGAGCACTCAAGTCGAGAAGACGACCATTGACTTTGTTTGGGAGTGTGGGTGGCAGGAAATTCAATACTGCGTAAACACGTGGGTAGAAAGCTGGCGGAGATAACATAGAAATAACTCGAATGTTTTTCAATAACTTCACGATTTTTGAGAACTAATGGACATTACGTAATGTCATAACCATGACAACATTTATGACCGACTATAGAATCTTCGCGAGTAAGCAGTGCCAAGTACGTAATAACCTATAGCGCGTATGCTGAAGTGCCGCCAAAGCACTTTAACAAATCATTGCTAAAAACATGTTCACAACTCATCTTAACAGGTGTACTTTAAAAGCAAATACTGTAAGATACCTGGTTGCAACCGAAATTCACCAACGTGGACTTAGTGTGAGTAAATACAATGGCGAGATATCAAAACAAAATGTCTTGGAACAAAGAGATTTGACATATACTGTATCTTTCCACGAAATCGTAAAACTAAAGTGATCGTCGTTTAAAGGAATATAAAGCCCGAAGAAATTGCGTGACTCAGAATCGTCTAGTTTTGGGATAAATACAGATAGCGAAATGGCAATCCTTTGTTGTCGGTTGAGGACAGAGGGAGGGTGCTACTTAGATGTGTTTTACTGCTCTGCGTAATACGGTGACATCAAAGAGGACGAACACAATGTCGATAGTATTGTACAGAAGGAGCAAATGCACATCAATTGAAAACTATTGGACGATATGTACAATGCGAACAGATTTAACAAACATAACAAACAACTAGACAAATCCTTTCAGCAGCATAGTAGTTTGGAAACCTTGAATACCTATGACGTTGGGAATTACGAATTTCCTGTGGACCACAGGCTGTAGTATAAAGCCATCTATATTTTTGATACTTATTTTAACGATACAAGTATTTTAATGTTCATTAAGATTGCTTTCAAATCTCTAAGCGGTAATATTGTGAGGTAATACCAAAAAGAATTGCCCAGATTAGAGAGGATATTTTCTGTTTTCAACCGGATACTTCAATCAATCCTACCTACTCTCTTCAACATTGTTGTGTACTACTTGAGCAAATCGCTATTGCCTTTGAGGTTCAAAGCACGACCGGATAGTATTTTAGGTTGAAGTAAGGACCCTTCAGCGCTCGTTAAGATGATCTTCGAAGTCTTCTATTTGCATTACCATCATCACATGAAAACAAGAACGGCTTTCGAAACACTAGAGGTGTATTTCGGAAGTGTTCAGATTATCCATCATGTGATGGATTACTGTTCTGATGATAGAAGACGGTATTCAATCTTCTCGTTGAAATTTTTATGTCTGTTTAGCATAGCTCTTACATTACATAGTGTTAGTTACACGAATGAAAACTAGGCTAGTATATGGTAAAAGTTTTAACTTCTTGCATTGTATGTCACCTGCTACTTTTTTGCTATGAAGAAAAACTACGTTCATTTTGTCTAAATGTACAATGTGCCGTATTAAAACATTCCTTTTACGAAACTAAAACTAGCAACTTAACGAATAGAAATTCCAGTAAACTCCGAAAACACTGCCATGTATTAAATACGATTTGATACACACAGGTAACTTGATTCTAAGGCGCTATTTACAGCAGGAAACACATTTTCTAATTGCAGTAATAAATACCAAATGATTGCTCTCTGTTCTTACCGGTCTACATTCCGCTGTTGTCTAAATAGTAGCTGGTATTTCCTTTCGCACTTTTTGACTGAAATTAGACATCAATTTGTGCACGAATGCGACCGAAACGATATCAAATCGGGAAATTTGAATCGCATCATATTCTGTCGTTATCGCCAATGTAGTTTGATATTTCAGGTAGTCTCGTTCTAAGGTGACGGTGGCGCAACCGGAGACGAGGTAGCTTCCTGATGATCGCATTATTTTTGATTGTAAGAACACCAAGCGAAAAGTTATGGCTAAATAATATTACCCTCACTGATATCATTTTTAAATGTTAGAAGGACGCAAGCTCAATCTGTAGCAAGTACAAAGTACAAAGATCATCATCTCCGTGCTATAACCGATTTCAAATCAAAAACAATTTACAGTACTGTATAAATTTGATTGTGGAGCACGTTTAGTTTTGTCTTATTTCAGTCATTACTACAAGGTCAAAACTGATAACCAAGAAAACTATAACGGAACTTAATCTTGTTCAATAAACTTACTAATTCACACAAGCAGAAGATGCGCTGTCGCATCAAGGCTAGAGAACGGTCGTAAAGCACTTGCACGCTAACCACATATACCAGCAATAACTGTACTCTTCGAGGAGCATGTAATTGCCGCAAACTTCAAAACTATGAATCATTCTTGATTGCAAACACTGATTAAAATTGTGCCAGGTTATCACAAAGCTATCAACAAACTAAAAGTTAGAATAATAAACCAAAGAAGGTGCGGGTTATGGCTCATTTCTTTCCCGTGGTTGTCTATAAGGCATTGTAAGCAATAAGGTTGAAAGTTCATCAACACTAGAACTGCTGAGTTATAATAACAGGTAATTGGGCGTTAGAAAACTTCAAGGAGTCAAGGTAAAGTTTGGTGTCTGTTGTACAGGTGATTTAACTAATTTTTGCTTCTGATGTACGTTTTGCAACTGCTGGCGCTACATGCAATGCAACTTCCATGGAAGAATTTAGTGAAACAGAGAAAGAATTGGGTGGGGGATATCCACAAGTCCATATATATATATATATATTGATCTATTCTGCTTACTTTAGTCTAGAAACGATTAAGAATATACATAACAAACAATGTTATAAATATTTAATGCCTATTTTGCAATTTGAAAATTGTTTACAGAGGTTTCATGTGTTCAATTATCATTCATTCAATTATCATATACCATGCTATGGAGGCCGACAAGCTAGGCGGAAAGTAATTAAAGGAACTGTGTATGTTGGGGGCCTGTAAAGAATATTGAACGTTGAGAACTAGCGAACTCGAGGGTACAATTTTGTTCTCTAATGCCATAAATAAAGCGTTTAAGGCTTTAAGCAATACAATTTGAAAATGAGATACGAAAATGAGCGACCTATAGTGGTAATTTGACCTCCTATAACGCGTTCCAACTTTATAATATGTTTTGCCTTTATCAACGCGTTGAAGATGATCCTAGCTGATAGCAATCCAATTACTGTCAACTCTAGAACTTGGCAGATTTTCAGTCACTCAAAAAGCACCTCGTAATGGCTCGCTGGAAGAATATATATATATATGGATTATATTGAAACAAAAGACAGAATGACTTTCATCTCAATTGGTTTCCTAAACACGAAGGAGCTTAAAGTAAGTGTGAACGTTTGACTACACTGGAGTCAATATTACGTAATGATAATATATATAGTAGGTGTACGCTTATTGAGTGATGATGGTGCCAGTGATCTTCAACCGTTACTAGACGTAAATAAAATTATCGCATTCACTGATGTTTTTGGTTACATAATTGTGCAGACATGAATAGAGATGGAAAATAAATATCGTAATGCTGAAATCAAGACCCTAAGATTTATAAAATCCTATATTTAAAATCCTTAGTTTTTAATTTTATCTTTCTAGATATCTTTTTGAGAGTTTATATATCTAAATTCTAAACTCTGCGTTGTGCGTTTAGTTTTGGATGGGGTTTAGAAGTGCCTTTAAAATGACATAAATTATATAAATACAAATAAATTACTCCGGATAGGAAACTCAAACATGACGTTATCTACTTCCTATATTTTGAAGGAATTCGGCGATCAGATCGCAGAATATCTGCCATTATTATTTTAGGCGAATTCTTCGATTGCGGACGGAACAGATATGTTTATTTTCACATGACATGCAATTGCAGTTTAACAGCGAAACGCATAAAGAAAGTTTGTTTTGACAAGCCGATGGTTTACTTGATTTCTCGTTCTCCTCCCTCCCCGGCCAATTAATTACCGAAGAGAAAGCTCTATCCAAATAAATAAACCGTTCGAAAAAGATAAAATACATACCAGTGAATCCAACAAATTGAATTGGTCGTTATAGGCAAATGGTGTGACTCAGCTACAATTTTCAATTCAAAAGTGTTAAACATGACGTCATTATTTGCAAGTCAATTCAGAGATATGGTATGGCTGCTATACTTCATATTCAAACCCTAATAGGTTAGGGTGCCATTAAGTAACATGCTTTAAGTTGGCAGTGATGAAATGTGAATTGAATTGTATAATTATTTGAATTGCAATTTACGAGGAGTCAGATTCGGTGGAATTATAAATTGAAGAGTCGGAATCGAATGTTTGAATTTTCAGCATTCAAGAATGGAGTTAAGTTTTATGCTGTTAGACCAGGGAATAGAGTATGTCAGAGGTCGATTACCGTCTCATAAAGCAAGCGTTAGCTAAAATTTCATATACAGTTTCACGGGTATATTTCAACCTAGGGCTCGGGCTCGGGCTCGGTATGTAGTAAATTCCAATGAACCTATGTTTTTCTGTTTATTTTTTTCCTGCTGCAAACAGGTTCCTCTATTGCGATTGTGAGAGAGCGCAGTTGCATTATCGCTATCGAATCTTATGTCATTATATATTTTCAAATGACGGTACAGAAGAGATGATTCGTACTTCCTCATTGCGTGACAAAGGGTGCGACGAAAACGGCTGTAATCTCAGTTAAAATAAGCCACAGCTACTAGTTTCCGATTTCTGGACACTTAAGACTTACTTAAGTCTTATTAAAGTAAAGAAGTTATCAGAGAGCACGTTTATGTTTGGATGTGAGTGATGTTCAACAAATAACTCTGGGTTCCAAGTTAAAAAAACGTATGGTAGTTTTTAATATCAGTAACGAAATGAATGCAAATGTAAAGTAATACAGTTTAACATTAACATGATTAACATTTGGATGATAAATTATTTACAGTTAACTACACCAGTTTATGCATTTGCAGCATAATACACGCAGGAATGAACTATATACAAGTTACTTTGGTATGAGTGAGCCCAAAATCGACTACGGGAAATTGCACGAATTCAATTCCAATTTCCTGATCAACGAAAAAGTAAATTTATTGCATATGTAATATCTGGAATACTGGATGAATGGACAAAATTTTAAATATCATGGTTTTACATATTTAATTATTCAATAATACACTATTCGCTATATAGATTATAGTTTTGTAACGTTTTTATAATGCAAAAGCTTGGCAGCATAATTTAGAATCTATTTTTAGAGCGCTGGTTCCAATTCCGTCCTCCCAAGCGCTGTATTTAACTTCGGTTCGCAAGAGTGACATGTCCCAACTAAGTGTTAACTGGAAATCGATTTAAGGTAATCTATCTCTAAAGATCGCATAAATCATCTAAAAATATGCATAAATTATGATCATTTATAGATGCAACGGAGCACGATTTATTCAAATGATACCTTTATCCGTTTAAAATGACTCTCGCTCGCCGAAGGACTGGGGATAAAGTTACAAAAGTTCGTGCGATCCGCCACGCTAAATTCTATCAAGGCTGCAGCTTTTTACGAACCAGAGATGAGGTAAGATAACTCAGGCTTTCACCCGCCAGTCAGTAGCTGAAGTGAGATATGTTGTCTGCTTATTTTAACCTAGGCTCGCTTCATATTTCACCTGCTGTCAATTTCGACGGACGTGCGTTTGAAAATAACTCACCCAAGATTCGAAAACGTTCAGCAAATTAGGAAAAGCCACTACTAGTCGACCTTCATAAATGAAAGGTTACTGTCGGCAGTCGAATGCTGCAATTAACACCCGTGAATGGTAAAGGTCCCGACGAAAATCAAAACAATGCTATATCCCCGTAGGAAAAACGAAAACGTATCGGCTGCGGAGGAGACGTGCAACTCAAAACAATAACTTCCAGATCAGACCCTTTCGAGGCGGGGCAAAAAATACGATTGTAACAAGTCCACAATGCCTTGCGCATCTTAACCAACGGGCTTCATTGAATAGCATCCAGTAAACGAAGGGTCTCGAGCAGGGTGATATAGGTTAGTCAGAAGCCGATTTTGTTTACCTCATTTGCTCAATGGCCCGTAACCTCACCTGCCAATGCCCCCATCGTAAACGAAAAGTGTTTCCAAAAGCGGAGTCGAAACTCCAGTAAGAAGGTAAGTTAGTTTTGATGGGCATTCACACAATAGAATAATCCTATTTAAACACACTTTCGTTCACGCTGGAAAATCAGACGCGTCGAAGATAACGCCATCGACACAAACGAGAATAGAGCGGAGTTACTTCGTGATAGACAGTAATGTAAAAAACTACGCCATCAATCTGCATTACTACGCTATCTTTCTTTCGTCTAGCGAAAATTACGAAGACAGAATCCGCGCGATAATCCGGAATTTGAACAGTAAGTAAGTAAATATTGACCAAGAAGAAGACTCGGCAAAGGCAAAATGATGATTTAATACTCTATGTCTTCATATAAAAGGAAATAATCACATTCCATGTCACTATTTTCAATATTTATTTTATCTTTATGTTCACACGCTCTCTAGAATTCCTACGCTGGCTTGTCGGGAAAATAGTGTCCCAGCAAAACTGTGGGACTTATTAGATGGTTTGAAAATCAGGCTTTGTATGAATCAAAGTTACAACTAATATTCTACCTCCATAAACTATGCAGGCGACACGTCGACTTACGTCCATTCGTACTTACGCCAAAAATCGTTTAATAGGCAGCGCGAACAAGCTTGTATGCTTACGATAGCGATATCCGTGAGGTATAGGGCAGCATGGGTTTATGACTCACTCGCAAACACTACTTTCTATTCTTTATCGGTAACTTCGACGATGTCGCTCTATGACCGACTTACGTCCAAAACGACTTATCTTTGATGGATGGTAAGTCAATTAGTACAGTATATATAACCGCGTTAAAGTAACTAGCCTTCATATATTGGATATATATTATATTATATATTAATAGACGTCATTTAATGCGAGGCCAGATTCAGATTTGCTCAGGTATACAATGTTATGAAACGGAAGTAAATTTTTATAGTGGAGATAGATATAGAAACTTGAAATCATATACAGGTACAATGAAAAAATAACTGAATTCTGAATTGACACTCATCAAACTCCAAGCAAAACCCGGAAATTTTGATGCCTTGACATGTTAGCTTTAGTTCAAACAACCTGGGATTACATAATGGGCAGATGTGGGAACATTTACACGCAGACTGACCCGAAGTTAAAATAATTTCTTCTCGATTTTAAACCCTTGTCACTCTCCACCGAGTGCAGGCAATAAAAACGGAGTTTTTCCGACAAAGTGACGTCAATACCTACGTCATTGCACCGTAAGCTGATGCGGTATGTAATTTATCGGTTTGCGCTGAACTTTGAAATGGACGACAAGTACAATAGAGGATTATTGTTTCGTAAGTGGAATGTAAACTGCTTAGTTGTATATGTATCTACTTGTGTACAAATGAATGCCATCAACATCTTATGTCTGTGTAAAAAATACACCAAAATTACACCATAAATTTCAACGCAGACAGTGACTCTGAGCTTTGTTCGATTTGTTTAACTGTGTCCGTTTTAACAAGTGTCGACTGTATTTTATTCACCTCGGAATAATATAAATTCTATCCGTTGGTACGGACGCTAGTGAAAAACCATGATAAAATATCATAAAAACCGTTGTTCATTTACGTTTAAAACGCGTCGTTATAATTTCCAGTTTTAGAGGACCGCAAATATAGAAGGCGATTTTACGACACAAGGGGACGCTTCCTTGTGGGAAGAACGTGGACTGTACAAATATATGCCTAACCTCATGCTGTCCAACCAATATTGCAGAGGTTTTATAAGTGAATACGATTTTGAAATGGTCTCATCAACAGACTACTTTTAATGAGTACATGTAGTCAAATACCTTATCCGCAATTACATGAAAAAACTATAAACTTTTATTAGTTTAATTTCATTTTCAGGTTAGAATTGGGTAAACATGACAAACGGTAATGAATAGAGACTGTCATTGTAAATCTTCTGCTCTATTAAACAACGTTAAATGTCACGTAATAAGGTTTATCGAATTGAGGTTTCAAGTAGAGTGTTTGCTCAAAAGCTAATAAAATATAATTCCATGTCCCGGAAGCAATATTGAGTTTGTTAAACGTGATTAAAGTGATATTTCTTTGATTTTGATTTGTTTATTTCGGTTTTTCTTAAGGAGATGAATGAGCTGTCAATTCCTCATATATTTCTGTATTTTATATAAATATATATATACATTGTTGGAGAAAGTTCATCGGCATCAAAATTTCATTTCAATTGATTTAATTCTTCATTCTCAGATATATATATGTAATTAGCATACCAGAACGCAATATGACACCTCAAATTTTGTTACTTCGGGAGAAAATACTACCAAGAACCATTGTTGAAAAACAATTCCCACCCCTGTGATAAATAACACTTGAAACTCTAAAACCCGGATATTTAGTTAGGTGGTATTCCTGAAATCCAGGGATGTTCCCTTTCTCCTGAATATGATGACAGATTCGGGTTAACAAGGATGACTTGGAATTTATCGAAATTCTGAACTAAAACGTCCATTTATCTTTCACACTTCACATCCTACGCAATAAACCTGCCAAATTCAACTAGGTGTTGTCGTAAAATATTGGGAATTACATATTATCAGATGGCAATAGCTGACAACTGGACACAAATTTTGGTTTGCATGAGTATTTGAATTGTTAGATTCAATCCTGATAGCACTTTGGCACTGAAAATACATACTTTGATATTGTAAGCTAAAATTCCACCAGAAAATGTTTTTCTTGGCAGGAAAAATAGAAACCGCATTGGAAGAATGAATATTGAAGTCGTTATTATTATTTGACGATTGATAACGCCAAATTCTGATTGTTTTCATCGATTATACATTGAAAAATACGTACGGACCTAGAATACAATTTTATTTTACTTTACAACATAACAATATAATTTAACAATAATTTCGAGATAATTAGTGGTAGATTAAATTTGTTGCAATCGCAACCCACATATAAATGTTTTACTTTCGAAGTTCATTCTTTGATAGTGACTGTGTGCACAGTTTATTAAGTTGTTTTCAAGGAAGAGATGAATCAATACACGAACTCAAATATAACAGCGCATGATTGCACAAGACAAAGATTCTTTACGAAAAGGGGCAAGGAATAAAAGAGAATGAGAGAATAAACATCCGACTGAACTATTTTGTTCGACTTGAAGATCTCTGATAGATCACCTATCTCAAAGAAAAGAACAAAACAAACTGCATTGGCAGAGATATTGGTCTTCTATTTGTTGAACGTGACTGTCTATTATTCGGGTTGTTTCACCTTTGATGTGCAATATCTCTCTAGACTAAAATACTCTGTTGGGTTATTTGCGTGTGTGGAGGTCGCTGTCGATAGAGAGAACTTGCTGACGCGCGACATCAATCATCTCTACACTGAGTATATAGATACAACAGTATTCTATGAGATTAACCTTTCTATATTAATATTAACCAAAAGCTAACGACCATACAGGTCTGGCAGTGTGCTGCGGTTAGCAGTCGAGCCAAGACAAACTATCTTTCGAGTAATCTTCAAAAATGAACACTCTTTAAAGATTTTCATGGAGGGATTAGGCAAAGAGCGGATTGCAAAGCAAATATATTATCGAATTAACTCGCATAATGCGAGGTGAAAAGGTCCTAAAATAGTGTTTTGGATGAAATTTGAGCAACCATGATGGCGCGACTATATAGGGTCACGAAGGTGACCGCGCTTGCTGTTTCTGAAATGTGGCGACGCTGTGCCAACAGTTAAAAGTTTTTTTCTGGATCTTCCGCATTTCGAGCATAGCACGTCATTCTTTTATTAATTGGTTAAATGTAACTTAAGTTTTCTTATACCCGTTATATTGAAAACAAAATAAAATACAAAACATCACTCATTCTATTTACGAGGATTCGCTTACCGAGTTTCCTCCTTATGTTCTCTATCAGGTTGACTCAAATTCTTTTAAAACAACATTGCAATCGCTTTCAAGCGGCTGTCAGTTATAATTAATTATACGTAACCGAACAACTAATATTAATTAGCCAATTCACAAGTAAATAGTGAAAGAAGATCACAGATAACCAACTATTGTGCAGTTTCATCAATTACGTAATGCTACGATCTATCACTGATCAGCTGATATCATCAAAAAACTCAGGTAAGCATATTTCAATCCTTGTCAACACTTATAAATTGAAATCAAAGTTCATAGGTCACAACTATTACATATTTACAGATGATAAGTGATGACGCTGTCAACTTTATTTTCAATTGTGCTTACATCGCAACAGGTTACAATGTCATGCGACAGTCAATACCAGATCTCTACAAACATATAACAACCCCTATTCTGTCCAAATATCAAAATGTTATCCTTTGAAATTCACACAAAGGACCGATGCTTGTTGACACTCTGGTAACTAAGAATAGCAAAACAGTTTTTTTACTATTTGCTCGATATGTTTTCTGGCGCCAAAACGCCGCAATACATTGGTTACATTGGTGCTAGTTTCGCAATAAATGACCCCCAGATTGAAACGCAGTATAACAAATATTCTTTTGATGCTTGATAGTGAGTATTTACAATTGAAATATCGAACTTTAGACATCAGGGGATAACCAGCGTCTATTTATTTACGTTGATGTATTATTATAAAGATATGACCTTATACCTCATCTTTCGATTATAATTTGCTGTTCGTGGAAAGAGCGTGCGTGACATTTGCGTAGGTGCGGCTCCCGTGACAGTTACCGTCCATAAATATCAGTCGAATATTGGTATTATCATTGAACACGTTTTATACAGTGTCGCTTCCATTCATCGATGTACCGAATTTCCCAATGGCTATGATACAACTTAAATTTCAACCTGTTTCATTATGAATTCATCAAGATCACGCATGTATTCAAATTTTTGTAGCCGTATCAGACTGTAAAGAGTACCTGAAACAGTACTTCTTTGGAGTTATATAAATAAGGATCAAATATCGGTTAACCACATCCATCACTAAACAACAAGTTGATGCCACGCGAGGCGACATTAATACTCTAAGATATATTATGTTCAGAGATGATAGATAATATGACTCTTGTTATATCTGTGTCATTAATCTCGATATATTTTACACATTGCACGATGGTTTGCGTGCGGATGGTAGTATGACGATTGATATCTCTGAAATCGTAATTCAGCTGACATCGAGCGAGTTGAACCGTACCCGTCAAAGGCATCGATCTAACATTTTTGCAGACCCCACAATACGGCCGGTCCGGAATATGAGTTTAGTAGGCTTTTCACTGGCCGAAGGTTGCTGTGAACTATGTATGATTTTTCCTTTGATTCGTGCTATTTTCCGGAGATACTGCTGAGTTTTCAACAACAATGGAAGGTATAATGGAACGATTATAAGTTCTATGCAAGAACTAAGTAAATTATATTATTTATTACAAAAATAAATGTGAATTTCTTTCGATATGATGGATTCGATGGGTGTTGTGGAGAAACAGCGCAAAGCGGGGGCAACATTTATTTTGATGATGATCAAAGTTACTAGACAGATCTCGACGATTAAAACGGTAATTTAGACAGAACGGTTATAACAAATGAAGCAAAAGTAATCCAGCTGGGTAATATATGTCTAAAACAAAGTATCCGTGCTTATAACCGCAATGTACCCGCAATCATTTACGAAATATTCGATAATCCTAAAGGTCAAAAACTTCGGAGTTCACCAGCAATATATCCCCACTGAGCAATCGCTGACTAACCAAACTATTCATCAAGGGTCCACTCAGTTATTACCATTGACCTGTAGAAGATATCAGCTCCAGAAACTTGAGGGTTCGGGTATCTAATTAGTCCGAGCGCCAAAGTGTTTACCGTAACTAATGCCGCAAAAATCGTTTGTTTTGACTAAAGCCGCTGTCCAATCCTTCCTTCAATATATATACTGCCCGACATACAATCTTGACAAGCTATTACGGAAATTATTATGATCCCATATAGATGAACCTCACTGTGAGATGGAGTCGGTATCACCTCCAGCGCGTTCGGCACTTAACAAACTAAACAGGATTTTACCGACGGATCAGTGAACGAAACCTGATCCCAGCGGTCCGATATACGTGTTAAAGTGTGCGTGTGACAGCGGATCGTGCTGGATCTTACACACAAAGAATAAGACAATTGCTCTTGATTGTTAAGAGAAGAACTGTATGTAAGTCTGTAGGAGCCTGCAAGTCGTAACAATAGATTTAGACGAGTTCAATCATTAGAGTACAACACCGTACATGTACTTTTTGAACTGGAACAAAGGTCGAATATCGTAGTGGACTTCGTAAAAGAAACCCGAAAGCCCCCAGATTCCTCAACGCTTCATACCAGTAATTGTGACACCATAAAAAAGAAACTGTATAACACAGTATTCTCATACAGTATGGGTTGACATACCAATATAGAATTTAAAACACTGTCATCACACAGAGCAAACATGTGTCAAGAAAATTTACAATCTACCTATTTTGTACGTTGAGAAATATGATATGCTTTTAGACTAACACACACCGCTAGTAAAGTACTTAAAAATGAATTTCTTTTCCTCTAATTGAAGGAAATTTCCGGCAGGCAACAGGAAATGTCCGCTTCTTAATATAATAACATTTTTACATCGTTTTTAAAACCGTTCACTATTATTCAGATTACTTGGTTTTTATCATTTATAAAATTGTATATCTTTGTTGATTGACATCATAAACAGTATTGAATAGTCAGTTCTATAGTTGGAAGTACTGTTCTGACTGGCTACAAAAAATTTGGTAGGATACAGGTAACTGAAGATAATTATATCTCAAACATGATTACATTTGAGAGAGCTAAATCAAACGCAACTTAAAAAAATTAGAATAGGTTCAAGAAGAAGCAAATTCCCTCGAGAAGTAGTTTATTGCAACAACTGCAAGCAGCCTTCTGCAAAGAATATTAATAGCACACAATTGGTCCCATTCAATTCATTTCGGGTCATATTTGCCAAAAGGTGTGGTTAACAAGAGAGTAAATAAATCATAAATTGGAGAAAATGTCACGGATCATTTCTCCAACTACATTCAAACCGATTTACTATTGATTTAACGCGAGCCAACTCTTTTGCGATCACTATCATAGATTTTAGTGATGACATTCGTCTGATAAGCGCTATATTGCAAGGCAATAATTTATTTCAATTTAAAAAAGCTTATGCTGCTATATTCTCGGAATTTGCGACTGCGTTTGTTTAATCAAGAGTACGGAACCTTGGGCTGTCAGAACGAGAAAATGCTGCAATATTCTACAAAAGTTATTGTAGCTTGCCGCGCGTTTGCGGTCTCAACCACAATTATGTATAATATTTGCTCGTTTTCATCTTCCCGATTTATTTAAATTAATGTAAAACTTAAATAAGAATTATTAAAATTTATAAATTTTAGCTGTAGCAAGCTTTGATTGCACCCAGAGCAGAACCTGCATTTATCTCCCCGCAATTCAATTCATCAACTGTTGCACAAATTATTATGACGCACCTATGCAGTGTCTCTGTGGACAGCAATTTTTGTATACGATATGTACCATATTCTTCCCCGACATGTATGAATGGTGAAACAACCAAACCTCCGGAAGAATTTCGGAGCCCCCTGTCTTTCGGCACCCAGGGCAACCGCACCTTCCCCCCCCCCCCNAAGTATGATATAACAAATTTTTTCGCCCCCCCCCCCTCCCTACTCTAGCCACAGATCTGAATACACTCAGGCACTTTCTCCTTGCATCAGCAAAAGTGGGAAATTTTTGAATCAGTACGCGTGATCGTGAGCTAAGAATGTAAACATAACGACTGAAACTCGATCTAAACCTGTGACTGCAGGTCAGTGACTAATTGTGCTGTTTATGTTCCGTCAAGTAACTACAGAACTGCGTTAAACCGCGCTCACTTTCGAAATTAACAAAGATTACCACGGCACTACGTGGGCGGTCGATGTCACAGTCGAGTCAAAGCAAAACGCCATTGGTCCGGAAACGTGACCATGATCAGATTCAGTCGAATATATGTTACAAGAAAACAGGTTTACTGAATAACCGCAAAAGACATGACGGATCACTAAAACTATAACATTTTCGAATCATATTTCAAATAACTTATCTGATATTTATAGAAAGTTATGATACGCTGCTTTGCAAATTTGGGTGGACCGTAAGAAACAACTCGCTGTTCAATAAGTTTTCACTACTCCTATGTGATCGTAATGTGTGAACTCCGGGTGGTATACAATTCTTGCTGTATAGGGTCAGATAACCTTGGGTGTGTCTGGAGTGGTGAGCACACGAGGTGGATCAGGTTAGACATCTGGCATAAATACTTCATTTTTAGAAGCGTTTAACAACAATCTGTCTATTTTGAAAATTGTAATTTATTTGCCTGATTCAGTATTCGTGGTAGAAAAATTGAGAGTGCGGACATAAGAACGATTGCTTTCAAAGTTTTTACATTAAAAATAATCAACTTCAATTCTTTTAACACGTATTTCAATACTGCAGTTTCAATATTCAGTTAGGATAAGGGAAGTTGCTCATGAGTTAAGTGCATTTCCTGGTTGATTTCTATGGATCTTACCGAAATACTGATTACCAGTTCATTGATAAGAGTCGGTAATGCTCATCTCAACGCTGATAGAACTATTGTGTTAAGATCATGTAGAAACAGATCCTTCACAGAAATTTATGATTTTTAAGTTACTGAATCCACAATTTTAACATAATAACTAATTCGACACTGATAGTCCAAATTAGTTCTTATAGTTTTGTGAGAAATATCACAATCAGACGTTATGTTGTAATATTGAATACATTCGAAGTACTAATCTTAATCGACGAATCGAACGTGCTCCAAGGCGACAATTTCAGTTTAAATCAACCAGAATTTACAGAAATCCCTAGACATCTATTAGCACCACGTATCAAACAAATTTCACTTTGCGTTCAGTACGAGGCGGAGACAGTTATAGACGTAGTAATATAATCTAATGACATGTTTGATGATAGAGAAGAGTGTAAGGAGTAACAATTAAGTCGTCGGTAAATGGAGTCGTTAGTAAATTTGATGTAAAACTGAAACTAGAACCAAACTAATATGGAAAGAACTAAAAGGATGACGCACAGGTGTTACAAATGAAGTTTGAAATTAATTTTGATTTTATCAGATGAATTAGTGATCACATCTTCGAATCAGCATTGAGGGAGACCTTGACCTCTCTCATTTCTATTCTTGATGGTTCATAGTTTCGCTCACTCATTTATTTTTAGTGTACAAAAAAATTTCCAGCTACCTTTATTACAGTACTGATGAATAGTAAATTACATATACATATATCTCTAGGATACAACAAACAATGTAATGTACGGGAAGCGAAAATAACTACATCGCAGAATCGAAAACGACGTTTAATGTGTAATAAGTGTACGAGGGGGTATAATTACGATTTTCTTTGCGTCACAACCTCACTTGATACTGTATTTATTGTTATTTTCTGCGAATTAGTAGCGCCAACGTTCAACTGATTACGTATTTAATCACTAGACGTGATCTAGAACATCTCAAAAATGTCTGATTGTCTGTTATTGTTATTGGGAAACAATATTTCGAAAAAAATTCCTTCGCAGAACTAGTTTCTACAACGTTCTAGCAACCCTACAATTACATGTTGTTAATTATATCGATTTGCAACAGAGTTATCGGTAGTATCTTTTTATAACATTCAGTCGATAAAATTCGTCTTTTTTTTACGGAAAAGAAACACAGTTTCGATGATCTATTCGAGAAAGCTTTCTTCAAGCAAATTTCTTTTCGGAGCCAGAATGCCGTAAACCTGACATACGATATACTGGAGCTTATGTTACCACTCGAGTTGCAAACGGCCATGCAAAAGAAAGATCGCTTCTACCGCAGACGTCACCCAGTGGTGTACATTCGTCTACCGCATGTAAATACGTGACGTTAACTGGGTTAGCCACATACACAGCGAGGTTTCATTACGATAACTCATGCAAGAACAAAGTATATAAGATATGTACAGCACTACTTTGTCTATCCATTTTTTCAACCATACCATAAGATAGATTATGAATGTCAGCCCACCCCTCTATCCGTATGAAGAATAGAAAAACTATCAGTAAAATCTCATGTACAGGCATGTTGTTACACTAGCTGGGGGTTAAATAAAGTCACACCCACAAAGCTCAATAAACAGACGCCCCCTCCCTTTTACCCCCCTCTGACCGAGAAAGGGTAAATATTCTGTAATTGAGTAATAGAGTAACAATAAGACATTGACAGACAATACTGTACGATTATTTCAGATACGAGTGACAGGTTCCCACCATTTACTTAATCTTCGATCAATCTATCAAGTCCTAAAGCATTTGAACGAGGACATTCATTGCAGAGTAATTGCCAACCTTGAACAACAATTCGCAGACAAATGTCAATCTACAGGAAATCTCTATAGAAAAATCGTGTTTAAATTTAGTCCTTATCACACGCTACATCATACTTTTCGGTTATAAATAGTATTCGGTATGTAAATGACAAATGATATGAAGGTTTACGATGACTCAACAATAGAACAATAGATATCAAATTACCTCTAAGTTTACAATGATAATAATAGAGTCAGAAATCTCAGAGAATCTCTCATTTTTTTTTCAAAAAGAAAATTTCAGGTAATCTACTATCAATAGTTTATTTCGAGCAGTGTTTTGCAGGATCCAAACAAACAGTCGTGCATTGCAGCCCAGGCATAATCGATTTTTAATGACCGTTGATATCGAAAATCATCTGCTGGAAGAACAATGCATGTCATGGTAATAATGAATTCACTCAAAGAGAAAGATTTTCCATCTTATTCTCTATTATTTCATTACGGATTATGAATTATTTTCTGCGCTGTCAGTCCGAATTATATATTCTCACTTAATAACGAGTAGGATTACGATGATGCATTGCTTGAAAATCCATTTCGCTACGGTTTCAGATCCTCAGAAGTTTTTCTTTCTGTTACTCTGCGTAGTTTGTTGGATAACAATCTAAATATTGTAGTATACTTGAGCATATCGATCTTACTTCGCCATCAGATATTTCAATAAAGTATTTGAAAACAGAATAATAACGGATGATCGATGGACTAGTCTTGATGCTTTTACTAGTACGATAATACTTGGGCGCTCTTATTAAATCTAAGAAAGAGAAGGGAAGTCATTAGCCAATGTCAACTCAAGAGGCTTGCTTGTAACATAGTTTATAGAATCATCCCGAGTCCCTCACTACTTTATAACATGTTTTCTGTCTATTGAAGCCGCACGTTACTATTTCAGTTATATTTATTTAATTTTTCCGTGAAGAAACTAAAGAGTGTGATCACAATTTTGGATCCCATTGGTAGTACTTGTTATTATTTATTATACGACTGCGTTTTTTAGGTAATGGCTTTAGGTTGCGTTGTATTTGAACCCTCCACGAATGTAAATTATTCCACTTTTTTACCAACTTTCACCGATTTCTCCAGTAAGTAAGTATCTTACTGCGAAGCGGAATGAACCTTGTGCATTTTTTACCTAAAATATGCTTGCTATGCTTTTTTAGGCACAGAAGCATACATCCAAGTGCAGTCTGACTACAGGCTACATAATGATGTTCCATTAGCTCATTTTTCTTTGCCAAGATGAAAAAATGATGCAGTAGCATAGTTGGCAGATGTAGCAACTACTAGAAAAGTCATTTTCTACCGCACACGAAGCGGGGCAAAGTAGCCGATTTGTTTAAAGAATGTCGAGTGCATTGTGTTAACCACTGAGTAAAGAAAAACACAAGATCGAACGTCCACAAGTGATTACCTATCTTTATATTCTGTTTAGTCAGTTTGATTGTGTTTCTGTGGAGGCCAAACAAATAGAAACAGTATCAAACAGTAAATTATTCATGTCGTCGAGAATATAATAATGCTAGTTTAACTAAATGTCTGATGCAACTGAAGAAGTGATATTGTAGTCATTATTAATGATACAATTTGTTTGCCATGCGATTGCTGTATTGTTTTAGCGATAATTCCTGCCGCTAAGAATTCTTCACGAGATCAGCGTCAACAAAATTAAACAGGTGCTTTCATCCACCTGGTCGCTGTTTACCGCAGCTAAGGTTAATGGGTGGCACTTTAGTTTGTTGTGCTACGTAACTCGGTCTGTTGACACAAATCGATTTAATCCGATTCCGATGTATTTTCATCAACATATTAATATTTATATATTTAGAGATATTTATTTTCAAGTCGTGACTGTAAATATTCGCGAAGCGTTTAAAACCATGTAATTTCTGTTTAGACATGGATCGTGGTATGTTTTCTTTGAGTAAAGGTCTGAAGGTCGGAGTTCAAAGTTCGGACAACGAGAAAGTCGAAGTAGATTGATATGAACAACTGTTTTTCAGGGGATGGCCGATAATCATGAATTCTGATAATATGTTCTTTGCAATTTTCCACTCACAGAGCTTAAGGATTCTGTGAAATAATTATAATAAATAGTATAGTAGAATTTCAACTTCGATGTGAGGTCTAAAAGCTAGCCGTATATTTTTCTTTCTAAATTATTCATTCAACCAAAGATTTCAGGGTGCAGATTATTATGAGGTAATTTGAATCCAACCTCTGGATGTAGCTAATAGGGAACAGTAATAGTAGGGCTCAAAATTTCTTCTATAAAGCTTGTGTTGATTATCAAATTTTATTGATGCCCGTCATTTAAAACTATCCCGGTTGTATCAGCCTTACAAATACGACATTGAAAAAATAATAGTTTAATTTAGACAATAAATCTTACTTCTATTTTTATTGAACACGTCACTGTAAATCACTTTGAGAAGCATTTTCTCCTGCCACCAATAAATAGTAATTAAAAGTTACGACAACGAGCGTATACGCTGAATTTAAGTGAGCTCTTGCAGTTTAACCATCAGAACATTAACTAACTGTACTTGTTATTGTAATGAAGAGTATTTATGGTGCTTACGACTAGATTTACAAGCTTCGTGTCCTTAAGTTAAGTCAGGACCAACAATTAAATCAGTAGAATAGTGATTACATCATACTGTACTTAGAAATAACAGAAAATGCTTGCTCATTCATCAAGCACTTCAATTCTATTTTACTTCGATTTATATTTCCCCATTCTCTCTGTTAACTGGAAATTTATCTTTCTAGAATCGAAACTCTTTAAAAACGTGATTTGGAAACATACGTGTATTTAAAATTATCTGTTTAATTGCTCCCTATTAATGAACTGAATAACCTTGACGAATACCAACACGATATGTTGAAACACATTGAATAATATATAAAAGATTCCTTCATAGAAGAGATACACTTTACATGTGATGTAACGACTTGTGTGAGTGGTACTTGAAGACGCGAATAAAAAAATACGGAGTCGCAAATTTTACTTAAAATACTCGAGTCTCGAGATGGTGTGGCTTCAATGATGTCGATGTAATTGTGAATATTCGATAAAAACTCAACTCAAAACATTAACCATAACGGTGTAATTTAATTTATTATGAATACTGTATACATTTCAACTAGCTACATGCGGCACATAGACAGTAGTTTGGAAAGCCCGGCCCTACAGCGAAGTGAAGCTTGGACTCGGCAGTTACGACTTGACTGCTTTAGTGTTTTGATTAGCGCAAGAAGCTAATCTTTATAAATGGCCCAGGACCGAAGGCCTGACAGGCAGCAAAAAGGCGTTAAGATATCTGTCACGTTAGGAGGATTTAAGATAAAAATGATAACACAAAAGTCAAAGGCCAATCGAAATTCTTGGCATTGCACCAGTCAAATGAATTTCAAATCTTTGGATAAATATTTTCATTAGAATGGAGGAGTTTCTAAAACTGATGCGACCACATTTGTTGCATTTCGACGTTGTCTATTTTGATTTACTCCGCGGAAAATATAAATAATTATTGATGCTGTTTAATATAAGATGGTCTCGTCGAATTGAAAAGTAAACAGCCTATGACATTCTTGAAGGGTTTGACCGATGTTCGTTTACATGAAGTTGTTCTAAAACGCATGCTGGTATGTAAAATAAAACGAATATATTTTTGAATTCTTACCAATGCCCTAATTAAATTTTAATTTAAGCCTTCGTCCGGCTGCTTGCTGAGTTGCGTGTGAGCGGACGATAACAACCTGTGTACAGAATGCGCTAAATTCTTTTAATTTTCTACTTATTCCCGGTGTATTATGGGAGAAACCGACGCCCACAGCTACGTCAAGCGCAATCAAGCAACAATAAATATCAACTTTTGCGGCTTGCTTTGGACGTTTTCCAACTCTATTGAAATTAAATTAAGACATTTTATGTGACAGCGTCTTAATAACGGAAAAAGCACGACAACAAACTGTGGTCGTGTACATCGAGTCTGCGGTTTTCACTCTGGTCTATTATACTATGTTACGAGATGAGATAAGCCGATTGAATAAGTATAGATAACAGATTAACAAGACCCCCAATACTCATCAATTGTCGATCAATAATCAATTATGAACGGGAACTACAGGGACCACACAGGAACCAAATTCTTTAATCCTTTTCAATTTTAATTCCTTGTTCTCGATGCAACATTATCTATTATGTGGTTTAGATTCAGTTTCAATGGCGTCTCCCTCCATATGGCGCCTGAGGCATGTGTCATACCTGCCATGCCTCAGATACGCTACTACACGTGATGCTCTTAAATTCAGAACGTTTTAAACCCTTATAAATACATTTACACTTCACTCTGCTTTCAGCTTTTAGCGCTATCTGAACATTGATTTATTTCAACAGGATGATAAGATCAGAATCAATTGGCTTTTACCGTAAAATGGTTCAACTGGTTAAAATTTTGAGTGCATGTTAATTGCCTGTATTAACTGAAACTGTAAACGATGCCCGACAGATTACGATGACATTTTACAACACTCCGAAGAGAAGTATACTTGTATCATAACATTTATCAATAAAACGTACTGTATTCTATATCTAATCCTTCGCAATAATCGCAAATGGGGCGAAAAATTTCGTCGTCAAAACTATTATCACATTACGGGCGTGGTATGACAGCCTGTCACACCAAATCGGAATATTGATAGACTGGATATATATCCTCAAAGAAAACACAAGAAGACACCCAAGCACCTGTGTTGTTCGAAATGTTACAATAACAGGAATTTCAATGACTTTGGGCAGACGTAACCAAAATTCCCATGAGCTTTAAAACAACTCAGGAAAAAATTAGAAACGTGGAATGTTTTCAATGCCGTATTCTGTCCGATTTTTTTCCTATTATGATAGGATTGACACACCTTTGTCAACTGTCCGCGGAGAACAAACAAAGCCGCGGTAGGAGAAACTACATCGTAAATAATAGATAATAAAAAACGGAAAATTCCCACAGTGGCGACTCGAAAGAATAAGAAACAATTTCGGTTGTTTTTCGTCCTAACTACTAAATGTTTACAATTCACTCCCTTTTCCTATAGACTCACCAGAAATTCAGACACGCAACAGATGCGACATGATAAGATATGTCTACAGCTGTGAGTAAAATTCGATAAAGTAAATGGCATTGCGTTTGGTGGAAATATTTCAGTCACTGTAATGTAAAGTATTCGATGAAAAATCGTTGAAATGTCTTGTCTTTCCACTCACTAAACGCGTCTGTGAACGTTGAGCTCCCATACTTTCTTTATAACAAGCAAAACTGAAACTTCCATTTTGGCAGTTGCTAGTAGGAGTATTGTAATGATTATGGTCATTAACTTGAAGTTGTTAATATCGTCGACTTGACTCGACTCGAATTAAGTAACTCGATTTAGCAGTAATGGAACACAAGAAATTTCAAGTAACTCGAGGTTTTGAGTGGAGTTTGAAATATAGAAAGGTTTTCTAAGCATTACAGCGCAGCGCATAACGGCTAGATAATGAAATTACATAACAACATAGGCTTATACTTTCTTCCCGTCATGATGGATTAATGAACTATAAAAATGTATATGGAAAGCTAACTAAACACAAGCACTCCACCAAAATTAGGATCAGGATCACCAACTTAACATATCAAATGAGTCATTAGAACTCTCGGATTGGTTCTCTTATTTCATATAGAGTCAGAACTGGTAATATTTCCCGCTTTGGGACTCGAGTTGCCAACGAGCGCAGCGCAAAGCACGAAGTGGGTAGCTTTAAACGGGGTATGAATTTATATCTTTCAGATGTGGGCGAGGCGCGAAATATGTCCTCAGCTTTTTACAATATTATCAAAAAGATTGTGCTATCATTCACCCGAAACATTTTTACTATAGTAACTATAAATAGATATAAAAATACAGATTGCACAACAAGTGCAAGCACCACATGCATGCTCTTAACACGACAAAGACCACCTGCCGCTTAGCATACTGAGATAATTTGGAAGAAGATAGCCTAATGTCATCTCTTGGACGTAATTTCAATGAACTAGAAAGTGATTTTACAATTTTTTCACTTGAACCGTTCAATTGTTTTCAGTTTCTCCTTCTCGCGGTGGTAAAACACGTGATTTTCTCCATGGTGATATTTACACGTTCCATTGTGCAAAGTACACAATACAATGATAATTCAATACCGCGCTTTGTCGTTGTGTGGAGAAAATATTCAAAAATAACTGAAAAAGCAAACGACGTGCTTAACATGCAACGCACCATTACTAAGGTTAATTGCCATATTGCACTCTCGATGAGAAGGCGATGACAGGAAGTAGAGATAAAAATATCACACCACCTGGGTCGGGAAAAGAGATGGCATAGATTGCATAATCCAGGGTCAAGTGGTCCCAGAATTACGGGGCTTGGAAGGTTCGTGGACATTATTTGATAGATTAATCCGAATTATAAAAATATAGCATTATACTTCATTACCATATACATCCGTAATTATTCTAAGAAATTTTACAAATTTCAGGTAAAGCATTAAATCAGGTGCACCAGTGCTTATTCGGCAAGGCATGGACTGAATTTCTGTGGTCAGGGAAAAATAATTAATATTGATTCGCACAGAGCATTGTCAATAAAACTATAAAAAAATTAACCTGTTTGTACTCTATAGTTGTCCAACAAATCTATCTTTAAAATTTAATATTTGTTTAACTCAAGTTGATCGAAGTTCATGTTGGTTCAAGTCACAGGAGTTGTGAAATTAGTGGTTTATTACCATACTGTTGGATAAATAGTTCGTGACCTTGGTTAGTCGGGAAAACTGATAATCCCGCGAGGTATTTGAATCAACTATGCTAGAAATTAGTTGATGTACCTATATATTAATTCACAGTTTATGAATGTCGACTAATATTAATATATCAGTTGCATCAGTTTAATGGTAAACTTTCATTAAACAGGAAAAGGGAGAGTTCTAATGAAAAGCCCCTGTATTTTAATTTGAATTTAGTTAAAAAAATCATCAATAAACCAAAATAATCTTAATAAGCTTCAAGTAAGACTCGTTTATATATCTCCAAAAGTATAATGTCACACATCCTCTTCAGAATGAGCCGTTTTGAAGAGATTACGCGTGACAGATCGGCTTGTACCGACCTTAACAAAACACTTCAAACGGATTAATTAGCTGTGTTTTAGCGGTACACATAGCTACCTCATCTCACACCTGACTTTTGTAGGCTTGCAGCCCTATAAATGGTCATTGGCAAGCTCACTTCTGAGAAGAGAACTGGAGTACTGTACTAATTAAAATGTAGGTTTGAAACATTTGCAAATTAACTGATCACACGTATCAGCAATTACTGTCTTTCTGTTTAAATCTAAATTACATTACATCGCTGGTATGCAGCAACGAAAACGACGAAAATACATAAACATACGACAGGTGCGTTATTTTAGTGCTTGATATTGATGCTATTTTTCATAGGTATTTCGATTTGTGTGAGGAATGATATCTTGAATGTTGGGAAGCATTGAGCTAAGTAAAATATTTTATCACAAGAAGTGTAATTATGAAATTCTGATGATTGTGAATTCTGATATACAGTTTTAAAAAAAGCACCCATGTCACACACTATCACAAATTTTCGCAGCATGTATAACTAACGTAAATGCTGACGTAAAGATATATACGGAAATCTTTGAAGTCCCGTATTTCACATCAGTTCATACAACTAGGCTAATTGGGTATTGCGTTATTGATTGACGTAATCGTCTATTCGGAAATCTTCAGGAGTGATTCATTCGGATTTGTATCAGATCGTGACGAACAGAACGCGAATGATTTCGAAATTCACGAAACGTGATAAAGGAAATTAGCGGTTCCTATCACGTTAGCACAGAACTCAAAGAGTTTGTTGTGTCACCGTCACAAGATTTAAAACTAGTTATAGGTGAGCAGACGTCAGTCTGTTTTAATTGCCTATTTAATTTCAACCTGATTAATTTTACGCGGAACGATACGTTTCATTTTTTTGATTCACGCGATGAGAGATCTGCCATACATACATATAAAGAAAAAGGCAAACTAAATTACCAATTAGCTTTCACTCCATTCTTTGGAAAAACTAAAATTTGGAAAGGGAGAATTTTCGTGTAGCATTCCATAATTCTTTAAAACCCTTCCCCTGGATCCGCCTCTTTCCCCCTGAAGCGGCCACGACACAACGATATAGACCTCTTTACTGTATACTACTCGTATTTACAAATGAACATTGAAAAAAAAACTTGAAAAAACAAGACAAAACGTCCAAAAGTCTAGATATGTGGGTGGCTTCGAAGTTTAATTTGATTGAAAAGCCTATTTGAAGTTTTAAACATGTTGTATAATTACACATTCTTTGCCTATATGGCAAGACAATTTAGATAGATTAACTCTGCAAGTTTCGCTGAACTACTTTATTAGCTGACCCACGATTAAATGAATAGAAAGAATGCACTCGGATTGCATTCCTGAAAGAGTATTTTTAGCTGCAACACAAATCTTTAATGCGGAGATATTTCCAGCTACTAGATAGAATCTAATCGCCGTAAAGTTACGTTAATCTTGAGTTAATATCGGGATAATGATGGGTAAAAGGTGCCATGGGCTTCACCTAATTCGATGCCCTTACATGCGGTCGAACTGCAGTTTTATCGGTGAATCCTGGGACCTAAAACCTTCTAATTGGTCACGCGATCACATACTATTGTTAAACCGGGCTTATGCTTTTATCCAGGATTTGCATTATGCAAACTTATCCGGCTAATATGTTTATAGGTTTCGGGAGCCTAACCACGGCTACTGGTGGGTCTTGAGCTCAGAGGGATGACTGTTTTATCATTCCCATTATTTTAACAATTACTCTTACAATTTACAATGCGGTGTATGGGTGAAGCATAGCATAGTCATTCCTTTACCTAAATCCTTTACCTCACTCAATTATAAACAGTCTACCAAACTTCTTTAATTGGGACTCAATGTTTACGTTCGTGTATTCCCCGACTGTAATGGATGCTAATCATCTGCACGCACAATTAAATCTGCATTTGTTTAACGTCAGCCAGGCCAAGTGAACTAGGTGTTTAGGAGCCGATGATACAAAAAAGAGACCACTTGCAAACTCAGAACTGATTCTGCATAATCGTTCGAGACATATGATCGACGTTAATCCATCGTTTACTACCCAAAACCGCTGAAGAAAATCTAATCATTTGGATTAGGCAAGGAATTCGTTAAACTTAAACTGTGCTGCTGCATTGCAAATTTTTCCCATATCAGCCATCAGTCTAAAAAGTTTTGATTAAGCCAAAAAACAGTTTGATGCGTGGGATGTGGCGCATTTCACTTTCCTGGAAACACAACAAACAATTTTATGGAAGGTGATCTTCGCGGTGATACCACAATGAAGCGACTAATTTATCACTGGATGTCAGTAAAAATTTAATATTTCACCGTTGTGAGGGAATATAGACTGCTAGCAGGGCGAATGCACGTATCTGTTGATGTTATGATATTGGTTTTGAAATTAGAAAATGATTTTTCGAAATGGCGTTTTAATATAGCAAGACAATGATGTATTGTGCGAATTATGATTAAGTCAAAGTTTACGAATTTGCATCTGTCAACAAATATTCCGAATTAAATAAAAAATCTACTCGATATTGACACTCTAGCTCGGGTCTACACGAATCCCATCTACCCTAGTCAATTTGGATTGCCTGCGTAAACTATTGAATTGTTTTGACAGAAATTTCAGCGATGCGTGGCCAAGTGTAAGCGATACAATGCGTATTGAAATTATTTTCGAGTTATCAACAACAACGAACGGGTGAGAGAATGTTCTTCGGGTCGGTTCCCATGAAAATGTTAGTAGCCAATAAGCTGTCAATAAAGCAAGTTATTAATCGGAATAAATTTCGTTTATGCTATTAATATCTCGATACCAAAACAATCGAGTTCATGATGGAGGTCCATGAGTTCATGATCGTCGACATGGGTGAGAATTACGTCAGAAGTGTCGAGAACTTTCATAAAACTACTACAACCCCCGGGGCAGGATTAAGTTGGTGTGGGACTCGTAGAATAAGTAATAAAGGGGCCCTTAAAAGAGGAGATTTTCGCGGATTCAGTCCCAGGTCAAAAGAATTTTCCACTAAGGCACTCTTGTAATTTAATATTATATTCTGATGCAAGAAAATTATTCGGCAAAGGCACTCAAAATATTGAATATTGTTGTCTTAATGCTAATTAAAAACATGTTTAAACCACCACAGCACAACAAAGAGCGATATCTCTTTCAGACGAATACTTCGCATCACACCCCATCTCTATTCATCCCTATCCATCAGGTATTACATTATAACCATCAACAGCGTTAAGGCAAAATTAATTGATTCATTCGTCAAAGTGTGCCCGACTGTTTGCAAACAAGCGCACAAGAATCCTCTCCCAAAACTTGCTCGCGGGTTTGTTGCTAAAACATACTTAGTACGTTGGAAAGAGTATCAATGCGTAAAAGAACTGATTGGCTAATTGCTAAAGAGCTTTTCAATTGAAGAGAAACTTCTCTAGAAAAACAGAAAATATATCTTTGGTGTTTTTGCGTTAAAACCAAATAGTTCCGAAAGTTATTGAAATCTTTTTGAAAACATCATTCTGGTCAGTGATTGTATAAGCATAATGAATATTGTTTGAGATTTAGTGAAGGAACTGACGAACAGACAGACAAGGAACCACAACACGTAGGAACAAAGGCGATGGTATGACAATTTTCTGCTACTGGGGTATACATCTCAATTACCCACGTGGGTGTTTTAATTCGCTAAAAAGTAGGAATGAACTTGCTAAGTACAAGCTTTAACACAACTCACGCCAGAGTTTATTGATCACTCTTGTGTTTTTTCAAGATTACCGCCAGGATTATGTATGTTATACTTAACCCGAATGCGGCCTCTGACTATTACTTTGTTAATGCTCCTTTCAAAGAAAATAATTTGACTCTTGACCCCTTTTTCGATTCCGATCCGAAACCAGGCTGCATTATGTCGATTGAAACTGATTCACTCGCGTTATGTGATTAAAATTTATAGCTCGAGGTAAAGATATTTTGCTAAGGATGACCTGGTAGTGTAGCATTACACTTAAAGCCTTTACATATTCGCTAACGTAGGAAATCATTTGAAGATTCACAAATTATTAAGATTTATTAAGAATTCAGTGGAGTACGATCGATCCAAGTAGCTTGAAGCAGTCACTGCGGCAATTTTCAGACACGTTCCCCACCACAGCATATACTATATCACTTCAGACACTTACAAGCAGTCTTGATGGATGGATATGACTCTTATGAGCAACTAATGCGTTTTTGAGGCCATTTATTTTATTACCTCACCTCAGACCGTAAATGTGTTTTGGGGTCGTTCATGAACAAGATATCTGTCGAGTTCTTTGAACTCAGCAGATGTTTTCTGTTTTTGTATGAAATTGCTAGCCTAACCAATATCAACTTTGTACTCGTCATGCGTATAACTTTATCACATTTTATTTAAGGTACATTAACCTCGAGTTTATATTCAAGTGAGCTATTTTTTTTAGCAAATTCGAGGGAAAATCGAGTTCTTATTTGTGTTCAATTTTGAAAAATAATAAATATTCTCTTCTGACAACATATTACTTAACGAACTTTTAAATTTCGAAAGAGTTCGCATTATCCGCAGGTTAATCCAAGATTAGCTTACACGAGTTTGAAACAAAACCTGCCCAGTCAGATGAACCTGAATTGCACCCGATTCACGTAGCTTGAACCAGTTTCAGGTAAATTGATTGTAAATACTGAAAACCGAAAAAGATTGAACTACGGGGTGCTGTGAAGCGATAGTAAACGGGGATTTGCATGGCTATAGCGCTACCATCGTTTAGGATTAAAATCTGAACAAAGATTCGATGAAAATGGATAATCTGTGGTGTTTGTAAGTGTTCTTGTAATTAGCAGACCAAAATAAGTCAGGTAAATATAGTTAAACTCATACTTTTCCGTGATCTAACGAAGAAATTGAAAAATGACTCATTGATGAACTAGAATCACTGTTACATGTGTTTGTTTTTCCGTTGTCGTCTGTTACTGGGGCAGTAATAAACGTTGCCGACTTCTAATTGCGTCATTTGTTTGTTAAAGCGTCACGAGGGTAATTTTGTTTGCTTAGCCCCGGAAAAGGAGGTTATGACGTGTAAGTTAATGTCATAGGTTTTATGTTATGAAACGCGGATTGCCTTTACGCTACATATTTAGCTTTATAGGGGGCCTTCTATTATATTGTTTTGTTTTTTCGAATTCAATACACTATCAGCTATTTGATCGTATGGAACTACAAAGCACAGGTGGATGAATTTCTACAGATACTAGTTACATACAGAAAATACCGTAATAGCATTTCTATAACACGGATATAGTGATTTCACTCAATTGAATTGATACGCCAGCAATATCTGAAAACGCTAAGTAAACTCCGTTTACTGGAAATGGTGCAACTCATTTGTTGCCTTGTTAGCTATTTTTATGACTTGTGTATACAGTGAGGTCACTCTTACTACAAAAAACATCTTGTAATAACAACAAATTGTCGTATCGAGGAGAAAATCTACGACTTTACGACATCTAGGTAGTGGATCTCTATTTCTACGACCGATTTCATCTCCAAGGCTTTTTACAACGTCTCGACTGCCTTTTACAACCAAACACAGGTTCACAATAATGAAAATAAAAGACAAACAGGCTTTATGATTGGAAGTTGGAAGTTGAAATGAATTAGTTGGAAATAAATAAATTTCATTTGGCATAAGTTACACTCAAACAAATAATTTTGTGAAAGCATTGAACCGTGTCGGATAGCCGGGTTATTGCCATCTTCCCATGACGCAAAGACAGCGCCGTGGAAGCTCGGGTTTCGAAAAGGGAGAAGATGGAGTGAAATACAAATCGGTCAACAACCCACAACTGGCTGTTGGGCGTTCCACAAATAATTTCCTTACCACGAAACAAATAGATTTATTAGTTTGTTTACAATCGAAAAACACAACCGCCTTTGTTGAACTGAGCAAGCAATTACGATCTATTTTTAGCGGTCAAAGTGGTTATGACTAAATCACTTTGAAACGGATGGAATCCACCTAATTTTGATCTTTGACACGAAATTAGTTCAGAAATGTAGTACACATCAATACACTGCGGGAGCTAAAGGTTCGAGGGTTGGAATACAAAGTGATCGGTTAAAATTATTCGCTTCCTCACTAATGAAACAGGTACAGAGGGTATCATCTATCAACAAGTTATAATGAGTAGGCTTAACACATATTTATTAGTGCTAACCCGGGCGGTTTTCTCGGATATATGTTTATTCGGATATATAAATACGATAAGGTAAAGTATATATTCGACTAAGTCAAGGTACACTAGAATTCAAAATTCCACATGGAGTCAATTCAGCCTTAAAAAAAGCCTTATTTACTTGGATGTTCAAAATTGGCTTGAAAAATGAAAAATTCAATATCTGGTGCTAGCGCTATCAAATGTCTTCATAAAGTCATGTACGCCAACTAGGGGATTTCTAGTTCTATCTATGAGCAATCTCATTGAACTGTTTTGGGGATGAGCAATCAGTGATATTCTATCTTAGCCTTCGGTATTTTGGCACCTAACACCTTCGACCACCTGTATTTATCCTTTCCTGTCTCACGTAGACACATATCATCTGCTGCCTGGTGGAGAATTACACTTAGGAAGCATGTTTAATTACACTTTAGTTACGCAACACCTCCACTAAGAAATTCGCTAAATGTGTGATACAACCTTAGACAGGAAATACAAAACAAAATACTTTATAAAACTGCCAGTTCTTTACATATCACTCTTACGTAACCTGCTAGTAACTTAGCCCCAGTACAGCACGAAAACAGTGGCACATAATTACAGATCTAAAATATGAGGAAAATGTTCTATACGACATATAGTGAAAACAGCATGCATAATTTCCGTAACAAATATCTACAAACAAACAAACGACTTACCAGCTCTGCAGGAGATGCTATCACCAAATGCTGTGAAGTAGTGTAGAGCTTGGATTTAACAAATCAATCTTTGCTGAAACTATAACAACTAACTATTGCAGTTACTACCAGTAGCATACAAGTTATTTAATCTAAAAATACGAGAAATAAATGAGTAAATTTGCTTCGATTTTGCTTATAATATTGAGTATCAATAGTTCTTCAGGCAATGTATTAACTAGTTTTACATTGACGAACAATTATATTGCCTTGTACTTTATTCTAGCTTGTTCCACTATCTGTTCCTGTGAGATTCTAAACACACGCCGTGTAATACGGTTGTTTCACAGTTGATTAGTGATCAGTGGTTAATTTTACACACGTATTGATAACAACCCCAAAAAACAAAGTAATTATTATTGTTCCAGGGTAGGTAATCAAGCAACAACGAATTAACAATCATTTGGAACTGTGTGAGATAAATCATGTTTGAATTTGAATAATATGTAAGAAAGCATTCAAAAGCAAAGAATTATTCGGTATATTGTGATTAGTGATATGACTATTCGACTGAAATCTATTGCAAGCGCACCATATTCCCTACAACCATCGACCATGACTTATAGCACTGAAAATCGTTCACGAACTGTGGTTAGGTAGGTAGGCTATTTATTTATAAATCTTTTTATATGGAATTGATGACTGTGGGTTCTCGTTAGGATAATATATCTCTTACGGGGCTTTTTTGTGCTAGGGAGATTCATCCTATGAGCTGATTTACTTTACTATTTTTATTGTGTGGTCAGAGGTTTAGATCTGTATCTAAGAACGGTTTCACATTTCTTGACAGTAATGAAAAGTTGCGGAAGTTTCGTCACCGAGTTTGTTTTGAAAGATTGTCAGTTGATATCGCCGCAGCTAGAGTGACATATTTACCGATATATCAAATCATCTTTTGCTAACACTGAACGACAATCAGTTGCACGCGATTTTATTATACAATACAAGAACTTCTTTTACAACTCACTGAAATCACGACAACATAGTTAGTTATAACAGCGTTTGCAGCGATCATATTCGAAACAGTCGATAATGAAACTTACTTTAATGCAGCGAAATAACCATAATAACATGTTGCTGCTAGTAATCCAGCTTAAAATCTCAAGTTACTCAGCACGAAGTAACCAATACGGATGAAATACAGGCGAATGATAAGGCTAAAGTTGGATAGTGTTACAATTCGTTTTTGAGTCTCGGAAACGAAATTTTTACTAGAAATATCATCATGAACCTAAGATTAAGAGTTGACAAGTCTGCCTCGGTGCATAGGACATCAATCGCTTTATTGAGAATACAGCTTATCTCCTACTAAGCCGCTTAATTTAATTCAAACGGAGCTGCGTATGGCAGTACTTTGATGGTTTACTTTAAACGGGAAAAAACGCCACTCTTTTACGACTAATTTTGACTTGTATACTTTCTAATGGAAGATCGGATAATAAAAAAAGTTGGGGTGATTCCAATTTAATCTATTCGTGAAATCAAGAGCGCTAACCAAACTATCATTACCGTAATAAAATACACGAATAAACAGACGAAAATGAAACGCGAATCCGGACGCCAAGGCGAGAGCTGAAACCGACGAAGGTCATATTTTTAAAAGACTTGGTATAATCTGTCTTGTTGTGTGTCTTTGATTTCTGTATATCACTTTCATATTGTGGTTGTATTTCTATTGGCTGTATCGATGTATCTATGTTCTGGAACCCTGAACTTCTGTTAAATGAAGAATCCAGTGCTGATATCTTGCATGCAAGACATATATTTCAAATTTAAATAAATGTATTTACATGTAGAAGCCAAAAACCAGCTCGATTATTCAACAAATTCAAGTATTCATAGTTCCGAAAAACCTCCACTCTTTGCTACGTTAGATAACTAATGTAGTTTCCCAACGTGCAGTGGAACTTGGGAACGGCCAATGCTACTAATTCCACTATATCAACTATATCAACACATCAAAGAACAAAATGGTAATTCAACTATGGCCTGTTTCTATTACGAAAATGAAGTAAATTAAATACAATGTATATTATTAAATAAGATTTCAAGGAAAGAATGTTGACGAGAACGTGAAATAGGCAAGAATACCAATTCCTTTCAGGATATTTACATGCTTCATATACTGTTTTGGTAGAATTGAACGTACAAATATAAATTTTTGGAATTGTAAATATAACAATAGCTTGTCCTGTTTCCGAATCAGTACTCATGATTCCAACTCAGTTACCCTTGAGCTGAAAAAAGAGATTTAGAATCAAACCTAACGTATGAGAATTATAATAAAAAAGTTTTTTAATAAGCCAAATGATATACTATGATGCTTCTGTTGATTTCGAATTGGTGTTGACTATTTTTGTTTTTGCTTTTATTTTTCATCTATTCATTATGATGGCTGTGATTTTCTACTACTGTATTAGTGGACGATTATCGTATATATTCTTGATATCATATTCTGGTGTTTCATAGTGGCAAGTTGGCAAGGAAGGAGCAAGTTGTTGAAGGCTTACCTTTGATTTCTTTTATGGTGACCTCAGCAGAACATGAAGCTTCTCCCAGTTCGTTGGTGGCTGTTACTGTGTAGGTTCCTGCATCGTTCAAACGTGCACGACGAATTTCCAATTGTACAATACCTACGAACGAAGTGAAATCAAAATCAGTGTGAAACTCCCTCAAACATCAAACTATTATCTTTCATATAAGTGTATACACACATGTATTTACGAGAACAGATTTGCAAAGCTGATATTTTGTATAATGGGATTTGAACTCAGCCATAAGCTAACTGGTGGAAAAGGAGTTGATATATAACAATGTTGAGTGGCTACTATTCAGGCAGCCAAACATTCCATTTGCAAAGGCCACAAGAGCCGTGTGAAATGTCATGACCTATCACCCAATCTTGACCTCCCATTGTGCTACCATATTGGCATTACAGATTGCTTGACACTCGGACAACAGGTATCGAATTACATGAAATTTCATAACTTCCTTATTGGCAGTAGTATTTTCCTCAAAACTAGTCACATATATGTAGGTATTATTCAAAAAATGAGAAGATTTGACCAAGATCAACTTACCCATGGACTGAGAAAGTTTATATTTCGGGTTATCGATGATTTCAATCTTGTTCTTGAACCAGCGGATTTTCGGTCTCGGGTTGCATTTCAATGCACAGCTCAGTGTTCCGTTGTAGTTTTCGACGATTCGTCTATTATTGAGCGTTTGCGTGAATTCTGGTTTCATTCTGAAATCCATCGCGGCGTACTCGGGTTTCTTGTACACGGTTCCTGAATCGAATCAAAGAGGATCATTTATTAATAGTTCTGTTGCACGCAACTGTCACTTGTACGATCAGAATAAGCGACGGACTCTGCTATGACCTCCAAGTAATAAAAAATCAAAATACACAATAAACTATGAATGCGCTTATAAGTATCAAATAATTCTAGTTACGAATCGAAAAGAATGATTGAAATACATACTCTCTTTCGGGATGTTGGCGCTATCCTTGGTAGCAGCAGAATCACCCAATCCAACTTCATTCAGTGCCTTCACTCTGAAGAAATAATTGTTTCCCAGGACCAAATCGCTGACTTGGCATTGCTTGTGTCGCAATTTATCATACACCACAAACCTGTACGAGAAAATAAGGAGATGCAGTTTAGAATCAAATTGTGGAAGTTGCGAGTGGGAAATTGCTAATCAGAACCCCATGCATGTATGCATTTTAATGACTTCATCGCTCTTTCATTCTTAACGCTTATCGCACCATTACGCACCACACCGCGTTTATCATCAAATGTAAACTTAGCAGGTAACCCCTGGTAGATGAGTTCACTATGTATGTTTATGATTATCAGATTGTTTCCAATGAACTCGTTTCCATCAGAGTGGAAGGACCTTGTCACGAGATATTTGAGAAGTAGATTTTCTGCTTCGATCTTCCCTAGCATTCACTCCATAGCCCCACCGTACGTCACAAGAATGCATGTTTGTTTGTATTCATGTAAACATTGGCAACAAACTCGCAGTTATCACGGCGGGTGTGCTGAACGCTGCTTATTTTATATACATTTTAATACACTGCATGATTCGGCAATATCGACCTACCAGTGACCGATGTGGTGATTAGATAATGTCTCGACTGCCAATTATCATGACACATCAAGTTCTCTTAAGAACTGCTGGCGAAGTGAGATCGCTATCACGTGAGTGATCTATCAAGACCTTACATCAAATGCAAAAACCTATATTGTTCTTAAGTGCGCAGTGTGATACATATTCAGATTCATGTAATGCGAATTTGAATAGCGTTGGTAGAGCGATATAGCGATAAACTTGCTAAAACCTGCTTGCTTTCAAACCAAGAGGAGAAAAACACCTCATTATCCATTTTGAGTATCCAGTAATTACACAATTCGCAACGGTATTAAAAACCTTCCTTCAAATGTCACTTTTTCTACCGCCAGCAGATAAAACAAAGTTTATCAAAATACCATACATTGCGACACGCAGGTCGGGATGAGGCTAAATCTCTAAATCGGTGTTTGTAACAAATGTTGGATGCGGGGCTCAAGTTAAAAAGCGCATACCGTAATTTCCGATTTATATTCCGTGGGCAATGGTAAAAAACGATTACGCGACATGTTACATTTTTGCACGACACGATGAACAGAAAATCCGATTAAGTGGAAATTTAATCGAGGAATTGGCGGTTCACTTTGTTTCATCAAAATCACTTAGCAAGGCATTCGTGAATCGAAGAGGCATTGAAAAACAGTTAATTGAGCTTCGTTATAGCTTAAGAGTGACCTCTAAAAGCTTATCAATGTGAAAATTCAGATAATGATTGCGCTTAGAGTGTGGGCAAATTATGAAAGATCACAAATTATAGACTTTTACTGCATTTCGACTGCACTAATCGTGCTGTTGTACGAGCGTCGTCCAACTTTTTAGTTCTAGAATTACAAAAATTAGTTAATCCCTGGAAATTTTCATTTGGTTTAAACGTCCATATGTCGAACCGGCGCTAATTTCATGAGAAACCGTCAATATTTTTATGTTTTCACCGAAAACAACAACTCTAATGGCCCTTAACCGCGGCTCCAAGACTTGATAAAGCATGTGTACGAAACCGTACCACAGAATACTGTTACCCCAGTGATGTGCCCTTCAGTTTGCACAGCCTTGTGGTTTGTACATTATCTTTCCGAAGATTCTTGGTTTAAATATTATTATTATCGTCGTATACAAAACAACTATTGTTGCAGTCGACCGTGAAATGCAATATATATGGTAAACCTTAAGCCATTTAGGATAGCACTAACGACCTTCGGGTCAAAACTAAGTTCATTGTCTACTGGGGGACTGGTAATGCAGGATTGCCGGATTAACTTTGTTGAAATGCAACACACTCCTTTATAAGAGTCAGAAAATTTGTAGTGTACGGTACAGCAAATAAAGGAAGATAAATACCAATCGTCGCTTCTTGCATCGCGCTTTTCAACGACGTAACCGACAATGTCTGTATTTCCTGTATCGCTTGGTTCTTCCCATTTCAGAGAGGCTGAATTTCCGATCACTTCGACAAGCTTTACTTGACGTGGTTTTGAAGGGATGTCTGAAGAGAAAGATAAATAAATTTAATTATATAGTTTATACATTCATACAACTCCGCAATTCATTAAATCTTCCTGCAGACCATTTTTTGATTTTCTCTGATATACTACATAGGAACATATGGACAGATATAATTAAGGAATCTTTAGCGATAAGACTAACCAATAACTGCCACATCGATATGTGCTTTGACGACATCGTCTCCCACAGTCAGATCAAGCTGGTAACGACCAGAATCCCATCGTTCTGCTGTTCTAATGAAAAGCACACTGGAATCATGTGAATTTCTGACAGCGACATGCTCTTCCAGCGGTTTTTCGTCCTTGGTCCAGACCAGAGTTGGTTTCGGCTTGCCCTGAGAAAAAATGAATTCCATAGTCAGTTTAATTTGCACAGATTGCTGCTACTTCTCGCTATTAACTCGTAAGAATCCTCTTACCTGGTATGGGATATTCAAGTGAAGTTTGGCTCCTACTTGTACTTTGACTGGTTTCAGGTATGGACGAGGCATGACAATTTTCGCTTCCTCTGTATATATCAAATAAAATAGTAATTAGTAAAATAACTTAACCGAGTAGTCGTGTATGGGTTAAGGCATGATTGATATCTAGATTTTATTAGCGATTCGAATTTAAGAATAAATCCTGTAAATATTGTTATTTCGTTCCAGCGGAAATATGATTGAATGTTTGTTTTTTTTCATTTTATCTGTAAGGTGCCTCAAGACTGGCTGATGATGTTGAGAAATTTCAGATATAATCAGCATTTCCGCTGAATTTCATAATTATTTAATAACAACGTTTGCTTGATCTTTATCAGAATACCGAAGTTGTTATGTATTCAATTTTTAGACGGACATATGATAAATACACAATTCGCAACGCCGAAGCACTTTATGCAAACCCCCTATATTCGTTCTTCCGCTATCAGTATCAGAATCATTCGTGCTAAAATCTTTATCAAACATCGAGTTGATGAATTTCGAATTCCGGTAAACTAAAGCATAGCAAGGGTCTTATCGGACATGCATCGTATGTCCATAGAAATTTTGACACAAAAATCGCATTTCGTTCATAGAATCGAGTTGACAGTCTTCAAAAGAGGTTTTGTTCCAGAGTTGATGAAATACATTAAGGAAGAAGATTGCAATCAAACACGCGTCAATCAACTCTAATTCTAATGAATTTTTTCAGGAAAGAGCAACATTTGAAATGTTGATCTATGGACGATAATAGTGCAGCGATATGAGTCTCCCTGCATATTTACTTTGAAGATACTTAAACAGAGGCGAGGCGAGCAATACGGTTATGGTAATATGAATTCTGACGATGCGGTAATCTGATTGAAGGTACACGAGGTGTGCTTTTCATCAACAAACAACGAAATCAACGACATGGTGACGTAAGGGGCTGTGGTTCCATGTCATGTTATCAATAATCAAGGCCAAATCGAAAGATCTTTTCACTGACGGAGCAAAACATCTTATGCGGTAGAAGGTAGAAATGTAAGTAGAATGGAAAAACCATATTCGGAAGAGGTTACTGTAATGATCAAATGGATGGAAAATTTGCTCGTTTGTATACAATTCTGTCAAACATCGACTTCAAAACGCAAAGTGAAACATGGAAACGGGAATGCCAGAACATCACTCTATCATTATCCAACATATATCTGATCCAACTCAAGATAAATCTGTCACGATATCACAATTATCTAAGGCATTACTCCACAAAGAATGGGATCTATTGTAGAGGAAATTATATCGCACATGTGTGTAATCTATTAGGTTTATCTGCTTGCCCCGAAACAGCGCCACCGCAACCACAGTAACCAAAGATAAGACAATATATAACCAAATTCTGACAGTTTTCTATGTCTATTGCCGGTGTCGTTTGTTACAGTTCATTATCAAATTATTATGCGGTCAACAAGTTCTTGTGTAATACCAATTTCTCGAGTAATCGGTAATTAGCAAATTCCTATAGGTGAATTCATAGATAGTAAGAATATACACTCCACTCTTTCATTCAGCTTTCCATTACTAGCGTCATATATCAACTCACCACGGAACTATTTACTCTCAATGCCTCAAGGCCAGAATTCTATTAGCATAATAGCTAATTTGCCAATCGTTATCACCAAACTAATCATTCCCGGGAAGTCAGATCATTATCAACCATATCGTTAACGTCAATCCTTGGGTAATTACGGAATAAAACGATTTTCCTAAAATTTCAATGAAATTCGTCATACGTACCAACGAGATAGGCGCAAACCGCCGGGCCTACTTCAGCACTGGGGCTTATTCCGGCTTTGTTGACTGCAGCTATGCGGAAAGCGTACCTCTTCCCCGTTTGTAATTTGTCAAGATTAATTTTTGTCAACTTTTTATCAACCAGCCCCTCTTGTGTAGGTTTCCAGGCTCCCTCTTCGACAGATTTAAGTTGAAATTCAAGCTGAAAGAGCAAATATCAGATTACATAAACGAAAATGTAAGGTACACCCACTCTGTTATTCGTTGAGGTATTGATCAAATGACCTTAATTAAAATAGGATACGTTATTCAGTAAAGTATAAATTTTACTTCCTTCTTTTAACCGTAGTTAAATTGTTTAATAACCTTCAGCAAAACTTTTTTTACAATACTTTCTATTTAGTAGATCAAATCTAGCTCATATTCAGCAAACTACTCTCTCCTGCCATCTTGCGTTTAAGTTGTTACAGAGTTTTTATATTTACCTTGTAACCGTCAAGACCCGCGGCTCCAATTTCCAATGGCGGCAACCAAGATAACTCAATGCTATCGTCGGTGGTTGCAGATATTTTGAAGTTGGTAGGTATGCTACATGGAGCTGAAAAACGAGAATATAATTTTCAAAATCAGCTGCGTTTTGTGTGCGTGTTGTGTGAATAAAGTATAATACGCTTAATATCTATCACTCCAGGTGTATTATGGATTGCTAGCATTTCACAATATTTCCATTCAACCATATACAGTAACTGTCAACACTGTCAAGTTAGCCGACAATTATATAGTAAGAAACACAAATTTGGTAAAGGAAAAACGCACCGACTTCGATGGGACTGACTATCCAAAGCTGGCCCATATCAACGCATCTGAACGCCCGTACTTGGGAACTACCTTGCTTAGAGCAGCGGCCGCGCAGTCTAAAAGTAGCTGCATCAATACAGAAAATTGCCGGCATAAATTACCCAGTATAATGTAGATATTTATCTTTCGAAAAAGTTGCCTTCTCAAACGGGTTATAGATGAAAGAGGTGTACCGGAGGCGTTTTTAAGCGTTGTGACCAACAAAATAGGGTGATAATTTATTGCTTATGACCGAAATATACACTTCCATTAATTATAATGGAACAATACTGTTGCAGAGCTTGGGTAAACAGTACTATTTAACATACGTAAAAGATGAGAGAAATGTCGCGACCAACGGACGTCAATTATTTTCACAACTATTATTAATTATATTAATTCCTGGTATTAGACATGTCGCGCCCTAAGTGCCGAAAGTTAAGGAGTCTATTAAGTCAAGGTTAACGTCGTAATATTACGTCAAACACGATCGATTAATGAAGCGATAAACTTTATCAGCTAATAAATCGCATTGGCAATGATCTTGTCGACTGCTGTGCTGGCAATTTCCAACAACACCGCGCTACCTGTCAAAACATGGAGACGATCGAACTGTCAAGGGACAATTTTTAAGGAGTGTTTGCAGATAAAAATTTATATACCGTACTGAATTAATGAAGGATATCCACAACGTCAATTCTACTACAGATATAAACATTACGTTATATGAAAAATAAAGAGGAATAAGGAGTGCCTTTTTACACCTACCGGAGCCCTGGGCAAAAAATAGTGTTTGAGAAATACAAACTTTTTTATAACTTTTTAAACCTAACCAAGCATATGCGTAGCAGGTCTTCATGGACACCAAGTATACATGTATATTAACACAATACTACAAGCCTACTTACCAAGTGGAGTGAATGGCTTGCTTGGTTCACTTGGCTCGCTGAGACCAATGTCATTGACGGCACGAACACGGATTTGGTATTCAATACCTTCAATCATTCTTCTGGCCTCGTAGTCGGTCAGTGGCAGAGGTTCCATGTTCAAACGAATCCAACGCTGGGATTGCGTTTTTTTACGTTCGATGACGTAGCCTGCAAAAAATATCATGCAAAGGTAAAACTAACCGGCATGTAGGATATTGAAGTACACTAGAATTGGAATATTTTGGGGGCTATTGTTTGCAAGTTTTTTTTAATGGGTGTCACTGTCACTTTCTATAAAATATGACAAGTTACATCACCTTTGACTAGGCATCCGCCATTGCTAGCAGGTTCATTCCACTCAGCTCGGCAAGTCTCGGCGGTAACGTTAGATACGACTGGTGTCGATGGAACGCTCGGAACATCTTTCAAAAGAAAAGTGTGATTAGGGGAGGATTATACCAAGTCCACTAGATTGAATTAAATATGAAGATATGATTTATATATGAAAATTTATTCAACAAGACAAATCAGGTGTTTAGTGGTGCATATTCTATCACAGCTATCATGCACGTGAGCCATAATACCAGGGCAACTGCATTAATAGTTTTATCTATTATATTTTCATCAGGATGCATCTATAATGCATCGTATATGGTTGCAGTATCATTGGTCAGGATGAATATATGCATATATCTCAAATCCCGAAAGGACAAAGCAAGCGGTGTTGGCGTACAACGTACCAGACAGACAGCGATGTATTCATAATTTCAACTTAGATGAAACACTAAACTATAAACAGACATCAGCGGAAAGAAGTAAAATTATCGGTTAACTAAAACTAACAGCACCGTTTCAAGATTCACGCAGATAACGTGTATTACTATTCATAGTTTTTGTTTACATATAAACAAGTTGCCGAAGTGTAGTTTTTAGAAAACAATGGAAAAGAATTTCCTAACACTTTTTAATCCCACTGTCTGCATGCTGATGATTAAGGTTAAGCGGATTATCTACTTGAGCTAAGACGATTATTCGCTATTACATCAAGATAACGTCGGAAACCGACTGTTTGGTTTCATTTTTCAATTATCAGACTTATGGAAAATCCTTATTAATGTCGAAAATTACCATTTGTGGCGATAATTTCCAATAAACAAGAAACGATTTTCTTACCAACAACTCGAATACTGAACTGCATTTCCTGTCGACGTACGCTTTCGAAATCGGCACCCTCTTGTGCACTGCTATCCCACACCAAATCGCAAGTATAAAAGTCGCTATCGTTGAGTTGAATATTGTTTAGTATGAGGTAAGTGTGATGGTCTTCAGTGCTAGTGTTACACCACATGCGCTTTCCAGTGGCAGAGATGGTTTCTTGTTTTCCATCCTGTGATACGAAATCATGCAAAGCATAAAGAAAAGTGCTTCATTCCTGACAGTGTGGGGAAGTTCGTACTTGGGGAGTTTGTAATTTGAAATAATTTGAGATAAACATCTAACATTTTATTGAACCCCTTTATCTTCAACACTAGTCATTTTAATAGTTTAGGAAAACTGTGTGCACGATTGTTATAAGAACAGGTGGACAGATGGTAGAACTGTTTTTTTTTTAAGGTGAAATAACACATGAAATTCCGAAAAATTCCCTATACTAGTTCAAATTTAAGTGAATTCACAGCATGCGCGTGATGTGTGGAAATAACTAAACATGCGTTTTTGAGCTCTAGAGCAACGTCAGGTAATCTTAGAAGCTTTGTGAGTGATGGCTGTGACAGCAGCAGTGAATGTGATGTCATTCCTCGAGTAGGAACCCACCTATAACCTTTATAGTAAATGTCGCAGATTCACAGCCTTCCTCACTAGATAGCGTGAGAGTGTAATCACCGGAATCGGTACGTTTCGATTTATCGATTATCAAAGTAGATCTCGTACCGCTAATAGAGTTGCTTACACGCACTCTGCTTCTTGTTTCAGTTTCTATAATCTAAATCGTATATTTTAATTAATTGTTTAAGATCCTTTAGGATCGCCATCTTTGCTGCACTGACATCGGTGTAACTTGTAAAATCTATCGGATTCCAATTTCACATCACGAGCGACATCTAGCGGTCGATATAATATGAAGGCATTTATATGGAATGTAGACGTCAACCACCTACCTTGGGACCCTTTTTCCATTCCGGAACTGGAGCAGGTTCTCCTGATATGGGAATATCAAGTTTAATTTTTGCTCCGGCTCTCACCACGATTGCTCTATCCTTTTTCGAATTGTCAAGGAAAATCTTGGGTGGCACTGTAAAATATAAAACATTCAATAAAGCCTTCCCAGAAATAGAAACAGCTAACTAAATGAAGTGTCGGGAGATATGTTCTTATTACTACCATACAAGCTTGGTGTTACCTTTCTTTTTCTCCACTGTTATGTGCCCTCCAGTGAGCTCAAGAGCTGCAGAGATAGCACAACTGGAATTGCCTTCAGCAATGAATGAATACTCTCCTTGGTCATTGTCGTTGACTGTACCAATCATCAATTTGCGGATCTTTTTATCCTATTATCAACAATAACGAACAAATATTATTTATCGACTTTAAAGTAAAGAGCAGTGCGTGTAATTCAGTATGGTAAATGCCTCAATGATTTTAATTCTGTCATCGGCTTTCACAGGTTGTCCATTCTTCATCCATTGACCTTTCATGGCCTCGTCTGACACTTCGCATACGAATTCAGCGTTGTCCTTGAAATTCACCTGGAGTAAGAATTCATTTAGAATGGCAGACATCTAACAATTAATTTAATAATTACTTCGCAATTCTAGTTGATATGAATAGTTTCAATGAAGTTATAAATACATGGTATTTATTGTAAATTTGCTTACTTTGAGATCAGAGAAAGCTTGAGTTATTTTCGATGCCTCCTGCACAACGATTTCAGCGCAAGACTGGGCTCCGTTAGTAACAACTTGGTAAAATCCCTCATCTTCTATCGAAATCTGAATACAATGACAAAACAGGAGACCCTAGCTGATATTTTTTAATACAATTATAATACCTTATTGACTTGGAAAGTGATTTTTGATCCTTCTTTATGGATTTTGTATTTCTCTCCTTGTTCTATCAGGCATCCGTCTTTGAGAATACGGAATTTTCCATTCTCATTTGAGAGCTATACAATGATAACGAAATGAGAATTTAGGGTTTGGCTTGCATTTTTGTTGGCAATTGAAGTTATTTATACATCTAATTATTATATCGTTTATATTACCTCGCATGCAAATTCCGCATCTTCTCCCTCAACGACTTGAATGTCTTCAAGTCCTTTGGTAATTGTGACCGGGTGTTCTACAGAATATGAAATATATATTTATCATACGAAGTCTAAGAGTTGAGTCAAACGAATCATGGTGCACAACTCTGGTATAAGCATGCTTACCTCGGACGAATAACTCGCAGTTAGTAATATCTTTTCCCACAATGCACGAGTAGGTTGCGTCGTCAGTCAAAACGGCGCTATCAATTATCAGAGTTCGTTTGTTTTCTGTAGAAAAATAAAGAAATAAAACGATTACACTTTTGCAAGAGTCCGTACAAAGAGTGAGTGCAGCGTGAGCACAGAGTGCTAAAGAATACCAAGATCTCAGCTTACCCTTTGTCATTATTTGATAATGCTTGCTCGCATCTATTCCTTCACCGTTCTTTTGCCATTTCACAGTCATCTGTTCATTCGCCACTTCGGTTTCCAGAACAAGCTTCTCTCCGATGCTGCACGACATCGTTTCTGGAAGCTTCTTGGTGAAAGCTAAACAGACAATTAACGTACTTCAAACGTACTGTTTTTTAAGTCTATATATACAACGGTCTACAAGGTTCTTTCGTGTTCTTACATGCAGCTTTCTGAGTCTCCCGTTTCTTGGTGTTGGAAAGACGACGAAGCATTGCTCGCATGTCGCAGATTCCAAATTTGAAACCGATTGCATCGTATTCTCGAGACGCAGCATTTTTCAGCAACGACCAGACGTCCCATTCGCCAGATTCTTCCTCTTTTCTGTATTTTTCACTAAATGTCGATATTGTGTAAGTAGTCAGTAGTCATTAGCATAACATTTATAAATGTTGTAAACGCGATCATCATTTAGTGGAATATATCACTTACACTTTCTTGAGTCTATTGCGGAAATCAACATCCTTTTCTAGTTCTTTTTCAGTTCTGTTAATTGCGAAGATTGAAAACTTAGTACAAAGCAAAATAGAGCTACAATATTAGACGTGAACATATGAAAAGCATTTGCAATACTTATTCTATAGAATGTTCGATATTCATGAACTGTTATTTTATATTACGCGTACTTCATAATATATACAATGCAATTTTTACATAGCAACCTTTCTAAGATACTTACGGGATATAACCTTTCTTGATCTCAATCTTCTTTTCTTCCACAATCAGAGCTGAAAATATAGAGTAATGTGATGGAGGCAATGTATGAAGATATTTCATTATAGCTCATCATTGCAGGTTAACTGTGTTGTAAGCCTACAAAACACTAGCTTCAATAGGTTTATACTCACTTTACCATGCATACTCATACTCTACATATGCTATACCTTTAGCAGTAAGTTATCCACCACACTTCAAGCATAAGTTTGACTACCCAACAACATGTGCTACCATTCTAACAACATACCAGTAAGTGTGGTGTGTTACCCAACGTGTCGTGCTAGACTGGTTTATTTCTCAGCAGACGTGAGAGTGCAACAGTGAGCTAGCTTTGCTATCATTAACTAAAAAGCGCAATATCTCTGTGAGAGGAAATAAGTGTGAAGAGTGTGATAATTCGTGTCTTGACAACGTGGTAATTATCACTCATCGACTCACGTCCTACATACACTTCGAAAGAACATTCATCATCGCCTGCTTGACCTGACGCTTTCAGCTTGTACGTTCCCGTGTCACTTTGTTTGGGGTGCTTAAATCTGAGATAATGTTCCCCTGTTCGTTCGTTTTCCCACATTTCGAATCGATCACCCCTGGAAAGCGCGTTCCATTTTCCCTTCACCCACGTGATTCTAATCGGATGGATGACGTCACCACCAGTTACGCGAGTTTTTACTGTGACCTCTTGTCCTTGCAAGGTCAAAGTCAAAGTGTCATCAAAATGCAGCATTCAGTCCATTAGATTGGCAGTATGTTATTAACATTGTTTTATATACACGATTGAATAATATACGATGGTCTTACCTTCTGTGGTGGCTGCATCTTCAGGCTTTTCCGCAATGATTCCTGAATGAGAATGTTTAAATTACATTGTGCGGATATGTCATTGCATGAATGCTTATGCAAATAAGTAATTGTTATATGTTGTCACAGGCGATAACGAAGAATATATATATTTGATCTATTCCTAGGATATTTGTTCGATTTCAAATTGCCAACATTTCACATATTACGTTGCTTCGTATTACAGATTATTACTTATTACATACTAAAACCAGAATATGACGCATTTCAGAATATGACGGTATTAATAATATCAAGATGCCTTATACAGATAATGCACTTGTAAAACCACGGATTTTATATGTGGTCTACATGGTTTGCTAAAATTATTCGGGACAAAGAAAAGAATGAATCATCGATACAAACAAATAGGAAAGAGATTAATTATGTTTGCACAAAATACTTATATCTGGTCTAATAGTCTTTTAATCGGTATGATACACGATTAGTATCAATCGCAATAATCGTCTAGGTGAATTTTTATCCTCTTTTTTAAAGCATATGAAAATTTACCCTTAGTTTCTCCGTTGGGAGCATTCACAATTAACTCTTCTGCCTGAGCCGGAGTGGTCTCTTTTGTCTCATTGCCTTTCTCTTCGACCTTGGGGATCGGTTCCTTTATTTCTTCTTTCGGTTTTTCAGCTATAAATACAAAAAAATTGTTCGGATTACTTAGAAATCGCACGATACAAAGAACAGGTTTGGCTTTGCAAAATGGCCTGTTCGACCGGTTGAGCAGCACGCGATGTAGTTTCGTATTGTTGTTATATTGACGCATCAGTGAGAAAACTAGGCTTCGTTCCAATAATAATGTAAACATAAATAAAGAAAGCGAAAAAGTAAGTTAAGATTGTATTATCAACCTCAGTTTAAATGATAACCCGATATTATTCGCTATACCATGAATCAATATTTTCATAGTTCAACCCCATTTGCTCCGCATACATTAATGCACTGGCATCTGTACGAAGGGAAATGATGACCCCGATAACGAAAAGGTCAAATTGATAATTATCTGATTGTATGGTTAGTTGGCCGCAACAACTCTTCTTTGTCCAGCTAGATTGAAATCGCAACTACCTAAAGAATACTGAATCTCCTGGAGAGATATAAACTAGAAAATGAAGTATTAATAACAAACCGGGGGTTCCTATTTTTGGTTCTACGGTGGGTGTGGTTCCAGATTCCTTCTTCTTTTTCACGACTTTCTTGACGACCTTTTTCTTCACGATTTTCGCTGGAGCTGAATCTAGGAAAGAGAATTATTGCACGATTAATAATTTTTTCATTAATTTAGTGAATTTTTTTTGCTGGTATTTTTAACTCACTTGTTGGGGCTGCTGTGCTTGGCATCTTTGTCGTTTGGATAGTTTTATAATAGTTAGAGATAATATTACCAGAAGTTCTGAAAACCACGTAGAATAAATATAAAAACGTATACCCTTTAATAAATGTTTATAACAAAATGTGGCTTTTTTACTATTGGATCTCTGCTTACTTGCTTCCACACTAGTGCACAAAGCTTCAACTGACCCTAATATTATTATGTAGAGATATCTGCCTTTCGTCTGGAGTTTGTCGTTCGACTATTTATCTCTAGTCACTTTGCTAGGAATGCAATGATATGATATGATTCTACATTGACGACGGTATATATAGAATAGTTGCAGGTCGNTAAAATTTATCTTAATACTCTGGAGGTCAACTCTACGAATTCCTATAAATGTTATATCAAAGCTAAAGTCAATATGTTTTGTCTAGACCTGTTTAAATCAATGGTGTAGCAAAGACAAAGGACAAATCATATCTAAATATTTTTAGGGCAGACATCGCTATTAATTTAATGGCCATCTGCTAAATCACCATCGATCATTTCACTATTGCTTGACAGATTTCCAAATTTTAATGGTGGAAATTGATAGGCAATTGTATCATCGGCATCGACTGCCTTAAAAACATCCGTCTGTTTGTGTTCGCATGAGCTTACGATAAAGGAAAAATTCCTCACCGTCAATTAAAATGAGCCAGAAGCACCACCCGTATGAGAGCTGAAGAATTTTCGGTGGATCGTCAAATCCGATTCGGATAGCGAGTCGTCCACCAGAATTAACCGTGATAAAGGAGACATTTGATAAGAGCAATAAAGCACCAGTGATTATCAAACCTATACTGCCGTATTGCAAGTCCATATTGAAAAGAACAACTGTAATCAGCCAGCACGCAAACGCAGTCCTGAAAAATAAACAATACACCTTTATTTTGCAGAAATGAACGATATACCGACGCCAATATAATAACAGCAGTAGCTGATGAGAAATCAATATTTTTTTCTTTGATTACGCATTCCATTTTCGTATTTTCAGAAATAACCTTACATGAGTTAGTATATCATGTACAGTAATAGTATATTACCATATTAAATAGGCCGCATAATGTCCAGCAATCCAGTACTTTCTTCCCCATGGCCATATAGCATTAGACCTAGTGTTGGTAAAGTGATCGGCCACAGACAGAATTGGAAAAGGTACGCCTCGTCTCAGGGCATCAACAAACATTTCGTCTGTCTGTAGAAAGTAAAACTTTTCGTTCATTGCTATGCTTTGACCTCCATCAGCTGCGTCGCCTGAAACCGAAAACAGAAGATATTCTCCACACTTTCACGCTTATATCGAAAGATCATTGAATCATGAACTAGTATATAGTATTAATGTATTGAGGATATATACAAGTAATAAGAATGATTGAAATGAATGAAACACGGATGACAGTACGATAGAAATTTTCGATTGTCAATTAAAAGTCGGAAACAGGAAATAGAAGGAGATATATCACCAATACGATGGATGATAAGTTATCACACACTGTAGCGACAAAAGATCATAAATAATATATGTTGCAATATATCTTCTGTTTAATTCACAGAAATGAGCTGTACTTGCTAAGTGATATTGGCAACCAACTCGATCGGTTTCAATCTACTCATGATCTATGAACACTTAAACAGTACATTGTTTCATTTATTACTTTCAATGAGGTTAATCAGATTACGTAATCTATATTAATGCTTTATTATACATGCATACACATCTATCAAACATTATCTCTCACCTAACAGAGATACGTTGAACTGAACTAGACCGATGCTCAACTTCAGATGAAAAGAACTAATATTGTCGTCTAGTACACGGAATTTCATCCCAGTATTGACACTTCCCTCTTGCCACGACAGACCTTGGCCACAAGCTGAAGTAATATCGTTAACAGTTATTGTATGACCCAATAAAAATAATGAGCTAATAAATATCAATAGTGCGTGTAGATAATATCGAACAGTATCTATCGCAAGATGATAGGCTTCAGATTAGGCAAACGATAGCGCCGTAATATTGGCAAACAAAATGGAGATTGATTTTCTACATTTTCTGCCGTACCGAACAAATTGTGGCACACAAATCATAAAGATTTTTTTAAACTTGAATAGTACGAATGAAATTGTTGGTTTTCTTTACGTTGATATAACGTACTTTAAGAAACCCAATTCCATCATTAAAATAATGGCACTGAGGAATGTAAGGATCAAAGAAATATGCTCACCAACTATTTGCACGCCAACTAGAAGACTAATCGACCATCTCAATGTGAAATAAAACCTCTGCAAAACAAAAAAAACAATGAGGTACTTGAGATATTATTTGCAGCCAACCATCCCAAAGCGTTGTCAGCATACCTCGCGACCTCTGACCCCAGGAAGTATGAGAAGCAGTCCTAAGAGCAGCGCGATTCCGACAAACGCAAGATAGAGTTGTGCGATGTCAACGGATGCTGTCAGATTACGTTCGCCGTAAAACGGCGGCCATCCGTCTCTGAGCGTCATATTTCTTCAAGTTCACTTTCTCAGCAGACGAAGCAAGTTACTACTAAGTTTGATATTGTGAGTCTTGATAGTATTAATTGGACTTATGGCATACTCTGCGTGGCTGTAAAAAAAATTGCAATCGTCAGATATAAGCGTTAGGAGATCTATCCAGTAACTCCATGGGATGCAAACCGTGTTTTTTTTAGGGTGTATCTCTCCTTTGAGCAAGATTCTGTGCAAGTTAATTCAAATTTTGTTGAATTTCGAAGGATTTGACAACGGGTCAGCGGAACACGACGTAAAATTTTAGTGTCAAGATGTAACTCTGATGAACATCGAAAATAGAAAAGATAAACGAGAGATAGAAAGCAATAACGGAATTAAAATACTGAACCTGTCAACACGAAATATCTTTAAGGGAATATTACTAAATACAGATAAACGTTCATATCACAATTATCTAAGAGAATTTTGATTAGACTATGTCACGAAATAACATTTTTCTCTGTCCTTCTCAAATAATATTTATATTTTTTCGATTTATAAAACCATAGCATATTACATAAATACTAATATTGCTCCAGTATCTACCACTTCGGTAAACTCATTTACTGGAAATCACGGCAATAAAACTATTATATATCATTTCAATGTACAACACTTCGGTTATATACTTCCGCTTGTCTGATTTTTTTTGTTATTGACACACCCATTAATAAATAAATAAAATATATATATATATGTTCAATTATGATTCAACTTCCCATACACGATAGGAGAATGATTGAAAACTTCAAGATAAATCATTCATGTTTCGTTTTAATATGATATTGATAGCCGGGTTATCAATTAAATGTCAGCCAAAGTATCAAGTAAATGTCAGCATATAAAGGGCGACCAGGGTGCCTTGGGCGTTGCATGTTAAAACTGCAATGACAGACCGATTATGCAGAACGTTCCGTTATCATCTACATATGTCGATGCCACGGTGTTTCGGGGATAGTAACTAAAGGAAAATGTATGAAACTGGCGCTAACGACCCACGGATGAGACATTCATGGTATCGACAGCATTAGGATGAAAATTTGGCTGCTGTCCCTGCTACACATATGTATTGGCTATAATTGAAAAGTGGATTTGCAGGGGTTGAATAAATTAGAAACCAAGAATCCATGTAAACTAAAATATCACCCATATAAAGTATCGCTACGACGGTTTTAAACTCATAATACAGAACTATTGAAATTAAAGACAAAAAAAAAATTGATAGCTTTAAAATAAATACCAATCAAAACAAAGCATTTTTCAAATCTTAAAGTATGTTTATTGTTCGTTTTACTACTTTATAGGATTCAATTATTCCTATATATAAATTCTTTCTTTGACAACTATAAGTTGACCTTATGGAAAGAATTTGCACTTAACAACGTTAACGATGTTGTTTCGCGCGGACAAGATAAAAACAATTTCGTACCAGGTTTGCGGAATCGGATAATTCGTTTTACCAAACTAAAATCACAAATCGCTCACGTCTGAACCAATTTAACCCTTTAGCCACAGGCGCACAGAGAAAGTAGGGAAAGAACACACATCTTGTCGGAATCATGTGCAGTAATGAATACTTGAAACTAATCATCCTGTAGGCCGGATATTATCATTAATAATGCTATGGTATGCTTCATCAAGCTTGAATTGTCTAATTACCACTTGTCTATTAATCAACAGTGGGACGATCTTGATTAATGGATATGCAGCTCGAATTATTCGAAGTAGGATAAAGTGCTCGAATCCCACACAGGTTAAATCTGAAGAGGGAAAATGTTTTATTGTTGTTCTTGCATTGTTTGGAATTACAGGCATTTTTTATAGGGTACTTGAATCGAACGAAAATTATATTTCATGTCGGATATTTAATGGTTTCAATGAGAAGTCATTGATCTGATTATTAAGGCGTTCTAAGTGCATAATTGACTCCATTAAAAACATGCAGACGCTAAGATCACGGTTATGTTATTCTTGTTAAGTTGTATGATTCCCAAATACGAATTTAGAAACTCACGCAGAGAAATATCACCGTTGTAGATACTTGAAAAGGACTTCTAAATATTATTCTAAAATGTGCCTGTGCAGGATGATATTGCGATATGATATGCAAACTTGGGAATAATTTGAACAATCGAAACCCAGGATCGGCCAAGTAGGCCATTGGTCGAAGGGCCGGTAGGTATCTTGCGGCCCAGTGAAACTAATTTGCCGCAATGTTACATCGTGTTGAAATTCCTATTTCTTACTTCATAATATTAGTATGATATTATGTACTAATCGATAACATTTGGCAATTGCAAAATAATTGCAGTAATATATATTTATTGAATATTTAAACATGCAAACATTTCCATAAATTTCCGGGCCCACTGATGAATTTGGTCTAGGACCCACAAGTAGCTAAATACGGATCTGCAGACGACGCTTAATAAACTACGAAACTCAAAACTTTACTTGACTGATAGAGATTAATTTAAAGACGAAGGTATAATAATAAATCTATGGTGACAAAAAATAGAGTAATGTTACATAAAAACGTATGCTCAACAAAATCTATTTAAAGAAACAGCTGTGAACAGCTGTAAATATGGAAGTCTTACGTACTGAATGAGACATTACATATTTCCGGACGCCATCAGAATACCAACGGCTGCTATATTACCATGCACAAAAGTTTTTCTACACAAGTGTATCAGTTAGACTCTAAATTTTGAAGCGCCCATATGAATTAAAACATACTGCAATATTTGTTTTTTTCTTTTGAAATACCAATGAGGAAGAACATTAATCACAATGTTCGATGAAATCTATAGACTTATACAAAAAAATCTCTCGCTCTCTCTCGCAGTAACCTTGCACGTTCGATTGGGGACATTTTAACAGATGATCTTTGAGGCATATATCTAAACTGGCTTACCAACGTGGTTCAAACCAAAGGTATATTATCATTTCTGCAATAAATTCTATTGTATGATGATTTTTTCACTTTGGTGGCTAAATTGAGAAATCAATTACTTTTGACGAAAAGAAAAACGAAAAAGCTAACGCCCAAAAAAATTCACTTATGTGTTTCGGCCAGACACGAGTAAAAAAAGTTAATATTTCACCTCATATTATAAACTTGGGAAAGAAATACCTTATAGGGAGCTTCACTAGTTGTATAAAAAGTTAGTGAATGACTAACCATGAAGCATCTAAATTATTTTTTGGCATTCCGCTTCACTACTGATGTTGTCAGCCATATATAGCAAATCTCCAATGCTATCCGATACTGCTTGAACGATTTCGGCCTTAAAGCTAGTCATGACCTTTCATTCTACATTGCATGATACTTTACTTGGTCTAGATACGGATCAGTCATAAAATGCTACTTCCTGCCGGTACATAGTGCGAGAAGCGTTTAAACCGTGCTTAATGCGATATTGGGTAATCAGAATATGGGGTCATTAAACACGCGTCATCAAAGACAGGAAAATGTTGTAATAATCGATAGACGTCATATCACCGACAGTTCATCTAAGAAACACGATGCACATAATAAAAAACGATGATTCGAATTTGTTGATTACCAAGAAATACGGTTATTGCACGCTTAGTATTTTGATTCAAGAACGTATTATGTTGTATTTGTATTATTGGTAATGCAGGCTGCAGTTTGCTTATAACAATGCATTTCAGAGACGAGTAATATAATCATACGATAAACACGATAGAATGTATAAAAAAAGGGCCTGAATAAATAAACTTCTGGTCTTGACCGTCTTAGAGGGTCACAAACAGGAGCTCTGATCTGACATTTGGGGCAGATTTTTTAGGGGCAGGGAGTCCTGAAGGGTCACAAATCTGAAGATATTTTAGATTTAGATATATGTAAAGTTCACATGGAAAATTTTATAGAGAAAACATCAAAACAGGATTTTTCAAATTGCACGTAAACAGCCTTGGTAACTACTATTGCACACGGACGGATATTATGATAATAGCCTTACCGTCATCCAAGTTCAAGTCTACGGTTTAGCTCTTTGAATGCATTCCAATCTCAGTAAACAATATCAGTATACAGGATATAACACTATTTACCTCGCGTAGCTAACGGTACGTCTGCAGCTAAGAATTTCAGACTCGCATCAATCATATTTGGGTAGACGCACGAGCCCATGTATTCCTACTTTGGAATTAAACTTCGTTGTTATATCGACAACATTCGAGGCCACCACACGATTCTCAAATGGGCGAACCAAATGGCAAAACTAACGACTGGAAAATCTTACTGTCTCCAGTAAAGAGAGAAGAGACAACTGTTCTGCTATCTTCCTATTCCGTGCATTTTCAGTCCAACAACCTTTTTCTTTCTAAGCTGATGGCGGTAAACTAACCAGAAGGAGAGAAGCAATAAAAGAAAGCTGGAATCCTAACAGGCTGACTGGTCAAACCAAGAGGAGAACGGAAACAGTACAGAAACGCACACGACAAGTTAGAAGCGTATGGTCTCGAGATAAATTAAGACGTAATTAGGTCTTCGTATGCTATTAGTATTACCAAAAGCATATGTATAGTTTCTGCGGTAGAGAACGATCGTTCATCAATACTCTACCGGTGTAGTAGAGTTATGAGTAAAATGATCATCAAGGTACAGTAATTGTACGATTTGATGAAATATTCGACTGCTAATTATAGGTAGTTAGCTATACGGACGATGCTGATTATTATTGATAGATTACTTTCAAAACTGCAGTTAACTGACAACAGCGCTTGAATGAAAACAAGCTGTAACCGATCAAATATATATCTTTTCAATACAAGTACGAGTATTTTCGAAGGTAAGTCTACGATCTAAGATGTGAAGACGCATCGTTTTAGGCAAACACAAGTTTATGCAGCGTAGCGTAGCGTTAACTTGTAGGGCAAGAAATCTATGATTTGTTTATATTCCAGTGATTGCCGGTAGATAAGGAAATTTAGAGACCAGGTCAGAATCATTGATCAGTCAGTTTCCTTCGGTGGCCGTATCATTTGTTTGACTTTTAACCGTGTCGGTCCTATTCCCTATCTATTTTGTAGCAGCGTAGTTGTCTAAATCACGCCGGAACGGCCAGAAAAAAACTTTCCCAGTTACTCGCTATAACTTATAAGAATACTTAAGTATGCATTCTATCTCAATTATGAACTTGTGGAAACTTGATTCCTGATTGCTCTGCAAGCGCTATCTCAAAAGGGAATTGAAGGGTCTCTAATGCATACAAGATGTCTACATAAGAATGTTTTAATCCCAACACGTAGCTTCATTTGGCTTGTAATGGAATAATTAATTGTTTATGTTTACATTAACACAACATGTACCGCACCTTACCCATAACAAGGTCCTACGAGGTAGAATTTGTAGTCAGTACTATAGCTGTAATTTAAGTACAGATATATACAGATATCCCATGCAACCTCAGCTTGCAGAGAAATTATAGAACAATTACTGATGATCTGTTATTTCTATAACAAAATCTCCGTCCCGTTAACTATAGCCCATTATGTGTGATGGTTTCTATATATCTGTATCGCTCTCGATGTATATATGTATCTTGTTATCTTAGTTTCGATTCCTACGATCCTACTAAAAATTTACCCTCCAGAACCGCCGAATGCATTAGAGCTGGCAATTTTTTGTCAAAGTGACCATCCAAAAATTGCTAAGAGTTAATTTTTGATATATATATATATATATATATATACATGCTAGGTGTATACAAGTATTCAAATTCTATGTACCGATGATAAAAATATACAATATTAGAAATACGACCATATACGCCAGTTGTAACTATTTTTTACAACTGATGGAATATACAATAGAAACAAAAGATTTATGCTATCATTACCATATCCAGCTATAGATATAAAACTTGACGTATTTCCAGCGAGAAATGAATATTTTCAGGCGAGAGTATTAAAGCTCAATTTATAGCATTGGAATATACAATTGTTGTGAAAAAGTCACTGATCCGCGATTTCATCTGTTGTTTTTTTAACAGGAAAATTATGATAACAATTTTTCTTAACTACCTATACACGTAGAAATATTCGAAGAAAAAATTGATGATATCAAAAGTACTCTCCTCGATAACGGCGTTATGCTGTATGCAGCGTAAGTATCCTTTAAGTTTACACTATCTATATAATCTACAATATCTATCAAATTCTCCAAGTAAAGTAAGGTTTTTATCATTTTGCAGTGATTTCAGGCAACATAAACAGGTGTGCCAGATACGATGGATGGTATAACAATTTGGCACACCCAGATTGGGGTACTCCAGGTATAGTTTCTTTTTCTGTATCTTATTTTTCTAGCCGCTTGGGCACTATTGGGCACTAGAATCAACCTGAGTAGAGTGGTGGAAATCACAATATTTAGCTTGACTCGACTTGACTTGAATCTTTCCAACGATTTACTAGACTCGACTTCAGTGGAATGACAACAACATTGTTATTACTAATAATACATTTTACCATTTATTAAACATACAAAGCTACCCGACCTCCAATATCCTTATTGCCTAAAGTGCTTCGTGACACTTGAGTTCGTATATCCAGTAGGCAATCCTGCTTTATAAGTGTTTTTCTTGTCACCAAGGTATTGCTTTAACACGAGAAGTGACAGCTCAATATTCAGACGGAGTTTACAAACCGCAGTGCACTGACACTGGCTTCCCTAATTCCCGAGATCTGAGTGAAATTTTCACGAACGAAAACGAAGAAACAACTTCACCTACCGGACAATCGGTGTTCCTCATCTTTTTTGGTAGATAGTGCAAATTGTGTTTTTATTTAACATATTTATGTAGGTATTTTTGGCATTGATGATGGCATGTTTGGGGTATATGGGGTATATGTCCCAGCCGCGAGCGTTATATAGAAAGCACGTCTTCAGTGTTGAAAAACCATCGCATAAATCTACATTCACATTTCATTATTACTTAATATAATACGTAATTTATAATGTATCAAATTGTTTCCGACTGAGAATGGATGGATTGTTTTTTTATGTTATTAATTGCGAGGAGCGAAAATTACTTACTGAACCGAATCCATCCATCCATTAATCGAAATTTTCAATATTCTTTTGCGCCGCTATTAAGATGATTGATGCGAGTCGTTTCACTCCAACAGGAAAATAGACTGTCAAGAGTAATTAAATGCTTGATCGTTTAGGCTGCGACTGGTGTTGTCTCATTAATGAAAAATTACCCCGAACTTCCGACGCTTTTTACACAACGAATTGTTTCATTCGTGAGTTATCGATACAAATTTCCATTACATTTTCACCAACAGCACAACACGTGGTAGACGATATCGTTGATACTAGGAGAGTCTCCTGTCCAAACGAGTACATGAATATACAGATACGAACTTCGAACAATAGCGAAACCACTATGCCGGTATATCGATCGAAGTTCGACCCGACGACTGGGACGTCGGCAAATTCTCCAAGAAAATTGGTGGGTACAGGGACTTATCATATAAATATGGGGTCTATGGGGTCGACCTTTCTATATGATGGGCTGCATTGTCTTCATGCTACCGACTAGTGGTAGATAATAGGAATGCACATTAATATTTGTATCTGGAAATGTTATGCAAATCAATCTTTAGATAAAACATTAAGAAATTAACGAGATATCATTCATCACGAGCCAAATTTCAATCAAGTCTCTATTCCGACAATCTACGATACCATTTAGAGAACATAACGAACATTATAAATGATCGGAATAAGGAAGCATTTCACCCGAATGTTTCCGCTATCCTTATTTCCGGCTTCGGTACTTTCGAAGTGCTACATGCATGTATGAAAACATGAATTATATATATACGGTGGTATCGGATCATACCGAAAGCGGAGTAATCACCTCTCGCGTGCTGCTAAAAACTAACCGGAGTGAAAGTTCGCCAAAGTACGAAAATGGAAACCAAAAGGTCAAAATTTTGTTGAAGTATCGAAGCATTCACCTTGACGGTGTATATTCACCAGAACGAATCACCTATTTTTGTACGCTGTTCTTAAAGGCAGTTAGCAGGAAATTTATGTGTGAACGACTTTTGTTCCTATATTAAAAATCCTTAACCTTCGAAAATTTGAACCGATTTGCAGACGAACGAAGTTACGTCATGGTTAGACGGAAGTGTGATATACGGCGCCAGCCAGTCTTGGTCGGAAGGTCTGCGCGATTACAATAAGGGAAAATTTCGTTCAAAAAACTCGTCGGAAATTTTTGGCTTCCCAACGTATAACGATAACGGACTCCCACTACTCAATCCAACACTCGACTCTAGTTTCCATCCTCAAACAAGAAATCCGAAGGAATTGTTAAGTAAGTTCATAGAAATTAATGATCTAGGATACAATAATTACACGTATCATTTTCGGTAGGTTTCGGAAACCCTCGCGGCAATGAAAATGTATTTTTGATGGCCATCGGCGTTATGTGGTTCCGGTATCACAATTACTTAGCCGAAAAACTTGCCAACGAAAACCCGGAATGGTCAGACCAAATGGTGCGTATTTCAAATTTACCATTTATTATTATTGTTATTGTAGCAGTTAATAGCAGAAAATTAGCTCTTTTCAAGTCTCGATTGCCGAGAAACGCGACTAAAAAAATACTGGCATGACTTAGTTCCGCCCACAAGACCGACTGAAGACCAATAGGAACTATGTGGAAAACTACTCTAGTTCGAAAGACGCGTACTGACTTATAACCGAAGCGCAGAGATTCGAACAAAAATGATCGTGAGATCGATTGATAGGCAATAATGTATAAATGAATTACTCTTCACGTTAATTGAATATGATTAATGTAAATACGGTTTGCCGCGGTCAGATCGATATTAATTTTCGTCGAAATCGGGTGTGTATCGTACATAGATAGCATTTTTACGCAATTCGCATTCTTCTGAACCCCACAAGTTATCCCAATTCGGTAAACATCGAAACAAGCAATACAACATGAGTTTGGGGGTGCAGGAAACTTCTAAAAGGCGGTGAATTTACTTTCAGAATAATTTACAATCTATAAATCGAATGTGTGAGTGAAAAATCAAATCCATATTGATCAATTTTTATAGCTCATTACAACACAAATTTGTGCGATGAATCCTTCGCTTTCCTGATTTATTTTAAATACTGGTGTAGCAGAGTAAGCGTAACAACATGTAGTTAGTATACATACGGATCGTGCAAGATATAATTAATATACAACAATAATAATGAACTCGATTAAAAGCAGGAAGCGACATATAAAGCATACTATATGTCCTAATTAGTACTTTAGAAGAAGAGTATTTTAGAATGGGAATATTATATCCTCCTTAAGTTTAGAATTACAAATTTCACGATTGTATGTTTAATTAGGACTGTCTGGATGGCGTACACTTGTAGTTTCCATTTATGTTTTCCTAATTATAAATTTTCCACTTGGAAAGTCCATTATTGCTTCAGTGATATCTATATTTATCCTCTTTTACTAAGATTTTTGAAGCAGCAAGGAGATGGACCGTAGGCACGTATCAGAAAATCGTGTTCTATGACATGATACCGGCACTTGTGACCAATTACACGATCCCTCCTTATACGGGTGAGTATGCATTACTGCATAGTAATTTCCCCTCCATATTGCCGTTTTTAGTACGTATTCATGTCTTTGAAATCATGATTTTGACCTCTGTTACTACTTTGTAAATTCTCACTATTTACCAAAACTGCGAAACCAAACGAACAATATTTTTTTGATAAATGGAATACAAAATAATGACAAAGAACAGGTGTGGCACGAACTTTGAAAGCTGTATGTTTACATTAACTCTGACCCAATTCAATTTACAATAAAACCCCTCTAAACGATTCGATAACACGCCTGTTAAAATGCTATTTTAGTTTTTTCTGCAGAATAACACAATTTTTCATTTGACGTAGGATTTTTCATTTGACGTAGGGTATTGTGTTGATCTAGAGTTGACAGTCACAATGAATGACGAGAACAGACATTAACAAAAGTTGATTTGATTATCTCAACCGAATCAATTTTACTGTACTGAATATTATCGTCATGGTACAAACTCTTTCATGATGAATGTATTGAGAGTATGATAATTTAATATAACCAAGACTATCTACATTTATGTATTCCAATTCATATCTTAATTACTACAGTGCGTGTGAAGATAAATATTATTCAATTCTCAACGCAACTCTTTAGATTATCATTTGTAAACGGGATTATGTTTTCAATGCGAATACCAAATACGGCATACATACAATTGCCAACTAAGTTTTCAACTAGTATTAGTGTGACAAATTTGCTTTTCGGTTTGCAGGATACAACGCCTTCCTTGACCCGGGTATATCGGCTGAATTTTCGAGCGCTGCGATGCGCATTGGCCACACTATGATTCCACCCGGAGTCCCATTGAAAAGGGCTGGGTGTGCGGTGGTGGACCCCTTACCGGCGGAATACGGACTGTCCGCCGGAGAACCCGCTTTGCGAATGTGCAATACATACTGGCAACTACAGGTAATACAACTGCAGGCAACTTTTCCACTATTGTACACCCATCGTGCTGTTATTTTCAATTGTGGTGTTTCAATTACTTTTTCGCCATCAGGACGCCATAGTCAAATACGGAATAGAAGATATCATTAGAGGAATGACATCACAAATGACGAAACGAGCAGATCACGTGGTCATTAACGACCTGAGAAGTAAGTATTTTACATGACGTAATCTAGTGAAATCATTATATTAATTTTGTCAGAATTACCCACTGAATATAGCAAATGGAAATAAATTATATCGTATTGTATCAGATTTTCTTTACGGGCCTATGAAACGTTCAAGAATGGACTTAGAAGCAGTGACGATCGAGCGAGGACGCGATGCCGGTGTTGCTAGTTACAACAGCCTAAGAAGGAGATTCGATTTGCCGGCAGTGGACGATTTTGAAGAATTCACTGGACTCTCAGATGAGGTTTCTATTTTGCTACTTTCCAAAGAAAAGATACTCGTCCCTTTCGAGATTAGATTATTTGCTTACGAACATTTTGTGTTTTGACAGATAATCGACAGATTGCGTGTAGCCTATCACAACAACACAAATATGATTGAGTTATACGTCGGAGGTATACTTGAATCAGCAAGCGGTGGAATGGGCGTTGGTCCCTTGTTCTCTAATATCATAACGGAGCAATTCATTCGATTGCGAAATAGCGACAGATATTGGTTTGAAAACCTTGAAAACGGGTAAAATAAACTTTGCATTTTGATTAAAGATAATCACATAAATTAGCTTCCATTAAATTAATAAAATTCAAATTTATTCACTGTAAAATCCTTTATGTGAAGTTGGGGAAATTTGACGTGATTTTAAAGACACAGGAAAGCAGTATTTCTAGATCACAGAAACCAATAACTTTATTTCTTTATCTTCAATATGTTACTTGTGAGTGCATTTACTCATTATACTGTTTGCTTAGATTTTTTACTCCTGAAGAAATCGCCCAGTTGCGCAACACGTCAATGCATGACGTCATCAGTTTGACGACCTCTATAGAGAATACCGAAATTCAACGCAACGTTTTCTTAGTCGAAGGTTAGATAAATATTATGAAATACAGATGTACAACTACAATGTATTTGCTTCCAATCACCATAGTAAGAATAACAAATGTGTAATATTGATCATACTTGTGTATTACACCTGAAAGCCTAAATTTGTTAATACAGCTTTTACATATGCTCAGTTGTTATTCTATACCCAGGTGCACCCTGTCCTTCATTGCCAATCAACACAAGAAATTTTACCCGACCATGCACGCCCAACAAAGGCCGAGATTTCTTTGCCGGATATTGGGACAAATACGCTGGTGTAATTGTTTTGCTGATCCTTTTTCCAGTTGGTACGTAGATTCTAACATAGGGGAGAAAACTTAGAAAACAAACAATAACCTTACACGTGAGATGAACCGAAAATTAGTCAAAATACCAAATGTACAATACTTAACGACCACCCCTTATCACAGGTTTATTAACTTTTGCTTGCTTCTGTTTAGTAACCTATTTCATCATGTGCATGTTTGCGTGGTACCGACAATACGAACTGAGAAAAGTAAAACAAAGGATGCAAGTGACGTTACGGAGAAAATCCAGAGCAAAATACGATATCGAGAGCATGACTGGCACCTGTCGCTTGTTCACAGGTAATCCAGAAATAGGAAACATTTCTAAATTTATTCTGAAACACTATTTAGTCCATTACCATGCCAATATTCTACGCTATCATACACGCATAATAACTGCTAAAATTACTGCACAAATTTTTCCTCTGCTCAGGTCCGAACTATTATGATAATTCAAGTTGTTCTTACTCAGATAACGTGCTTAGAATACCGACATTTGATTGTCTGATAAAAAAGTTACGTCCGCATTCCTCAATCAATTAAATTGCGTCATTCTAAGCACGTGCAAAGTAATTTATATGAATATAAAAAGTATTTCATAATCTTCCTCCAGCTGTCGAGATAGAAGGACAAAACAAGTCACAACCCATACTTATACGACTGTCAGAGCGCGTTATAGAAAGCCGCAACGTTCAAAATTCTGTTCTACGGAAGGTCAACCTGTCCAGATTCAATGTAAGTGCTATATTGGACACGACGACACAGATAAAATCTCACGAACAAAATCTTGTTTATACAGAAAGTCTATTTGTTGCTTTCTCGCAATAAGAGTCGAAACATGATGGTGATCAGAGTACCAAAGGAATACGATATGGTCTTGAGATTTTCAGATAACGATGAAAGGTAATATATGGAAAAAAGACGATGTACGTTCTTTCAGTAAACTAGAAATCAATTAAAACTACAACAATACCCCGCTTAACGCCCGGGAAGTATTGTTGGGTATCTGTTGGGTATTGAATAAGAAAACATCTCAAAAAAACTCTATAATTACACAATTATACAAGTATATTAAACACTTATCTATGCAGGGCAGCGTCGCTCTGCTAGTGAACTATAAAATCAATATGAAAATCTAACTGAGCATATACACTTCAAATCAATTACTAATTGGCAAGATGAAAATAACTGAACATATCAAACGAGTCATGATTTTTTTTCCTTTTGATATTGACTCAATATTGGTGTACCTGCTGCTTCGGTAGTCGATTTTTAAACGAGCGCTGTTACATCCCTCTCATTCTTACCCTTGCCCACCTCATTTCACTAGAACTTCAGCCAAAAATATTCTCGAAAATTTCTTGATGGAAATCGGGATAAGCATTCACACATTTGAATTGGATGAAAACAGCCTAATCGAGGAGGCAGTGACCAAAGAAATTCGACAGAAGATTTTAGAGACGTTTTTTAGAAAGGCGTTCACGGAGGTATAACTAAATGTAGTATTAACGCCAATAACGATAGTGGGAAATTGAGATAATTCCCAGTATTAATTATAGATTCTCAATATCGATGAGGAGCCGAAGACAAAGAAGAAACGCTTGATAAAAATCGGTAAAAAGAAGCCGGTCTCCCACAGAGATGAAATGATTGACTGTGAGTTGAATGAGGAGGAGCTGGCAGAAATTTTAGGAATGAAGCGAGATTCAATGTTCGTCAAGCAAATGTTTCAGCATGCGGATACGGACCAGAGTGGATATCTTTCTATGCGTGAATTTGCTGATTTGGTTGTCCTGCTAATGAATGGTGAGTACAAGATTCTGTTTACAGCCTCCAGTACTGTTTCTAAAGCAACTTTTGATTCTCGTGATCTAGGTTCTCCAGAACAAAAAGCCAAGATGATATTCGACATGTATGATGTTGATAATAGCGGAGAGATCACAAGAGAAGAAGGAAAAGCCATGATAAGGTAAATATCCAGATCCAGATGCATTCCAGAATAATGTATATCCAAAATAACGGCTGAGGGCTCCTTGGGGGACCGGATGGGATGAAATCCCACTACTAATCAATCTAGTGGGATCGCCCGAATACGAATCTAAATATATATAAATTTAGCGATGAAGCCTTATCCGCAAGGGTCGCTCTGCTAGTGTATTTATGAATGTTAAATTGTTGTTTCCCTGTACAGATCCTTTTTGGAACTAGCTTCCTATAATATGAAAGGGGTTGATCTTGATGTGGCGATCGAGGCGATTTTCCGTGAATCTGGCGTGGGAGATGATGATGATTGCTTAACATTGGAAAAGTTTACACACGCTATGTTGAAAGACCACAGAGAAGTTTTTGCCAGTGCCCATCTATCACTTCCAGGTAAGAACCCTCATATCAGTTACAAAAATACAACTTACATAACCTCAAATTAAATTGCATTGAATTTCAGCTTTTGAAACAAAGCAGATGCTGAAAAAGAACAACAAAACACAATCGCCAACCCTCAAGGTGGCAACGGCAGAGTAAGTGTAATCTAGCAAATTATCTTGTGTTCTGTGAAACTCTCTAATAAACAGTAAATTATTTCAGAAACGTAAACTCTCCAGGAGAAAAGTCCAAGAATCTTAGGAAAAGATTTCTGAAATCACCGAACAGAACAGAAAGGTATCTCGTGTAAAATGTTTATGTTAGTTAACTATGATAGAGTCGTATATAGGAATATATGTTGCACTCAACGCATTAAATAACTTTCAGAGCCAGGTCGTCGGTAAACTCTGAAGCAATGAACCATACGGAGGAGAAGCAAGCCTGGAGAAGATGTATGAGAAGAATCAAGAGATACGTCGAAAACAATAGACGCCACATCTTCTGCATGGTCGTATTTTACGCCATCACACTAGCGCTCATGATCGAGCGCGCGACACGTATGTCAGGTTATTGTATTCGGTAACAACGAGCGTGAAAACATATCGTCCTTTAGGGTGCGGGGAGTGTTAAGTTTTAGTTGAAAAACTTCAAAAACTACTGGTGGTAGAGCGGTGCTTACGAAATGTAAGAAATGTATGGGGACAACAACTGACAAAACAGTTTAACTAGTTATAAATTTATCGAATACAAATAAGGACCAATAGGTCCATGAGCAGCTGAATTGAATAGTACACGTGGTGTAGTTTATCTGTTTCAAATATATGGCAGAATGATTTGACAGCATGTAACAAATCCTTCTCATGAATGTTCTCCTTTTCCCTTCCTTAACTCATAGTGCTCCTAGAGTTTAATGCTTTTCGAGTGCACAGCCTCTCTAGAGGTGTTACAGATTCATATTGTTGTTGGGTAAAGGGATAAACTTGCCTGCTATAAGTAGAAGTTTCAGAAATTAAAGATTTCTTTCTTCGGTCTCACTGCTCTGTTGTATGAAACCTGTAGTTTCATCGAAATGGTGACGGCGAATTTCGTTTACTCCACTTATTAAATAACAAATAATGTACTGTAGATTACGCCATCAAAAGCGAGCACACCGGCTTGAGACAGGTTACGGAATGGGGACTGATCACCAGTCGAGCTACAGCCGCCGCTATCTCCTTCCACTATACAGCTATCCTGTTGACGATGTGTCGGAATTTGATCACATTCTGTCGAGAAACCTTTCTCAACAACTTCATTCCGTTCGACTCAGCCGTTGCATTTCATAAACAGATAGCTTATGTCACCATCGTGGAAGTTTGTAAGATTCATTTTTATGATTTCATTTTATGATTCTTCATAGTGATTCTATTATTGTATTGACTCCTTCCATTATATCTGTCTTTCCTTCTAACAGTTATTCACGTGTTCGGCCACATTGTCAACTTCTACCACTTGAGTGTCCACCCATTACCAGTGCTTGCATGTATCTTTCCAAAACTTCTAATAGACGATGGGTATGTCAGAAGACAACTTATTTTGACAACTGTGAACAGTTATACGAGAATCCCCTCCAAACATTTCGATTTATAATTCAGATCCGACATGCCAAAAACATTCGTGTGGTGGCTTTTCCAAACCGTCACCGGAGCTACAGGCGTTCTACTTCTACTCGTTCTTTCTATCATCTATATATTTGCCATGCAGTACTCGCGTAGATACTGTTTCCGTGCATTCTGGATGACTCATCATTTGTTTGGTGAGCAAACGACGACTTAAATAAGACTATGACTTGTAGTATTTCGTCAAATGAAGGTCACTACTATAAATTCAATTTGTCTTTGTTGCAGTGGTGGTATTTATTCTTGTTATTCTTCACGGATCGGTTGGTTTGATACAGCACCCTCTCTTTCACTTCTATTTGGCTGGACCAGCCGTGATTTACATCATCGACAAGATGATTACGATAAGCAGGTCGGCGATTGAAATCTCAGTTGTGAAGGCTGAACCGCTTCCTTCAGGTAAGAATCCTTATAAATAACTGAGAGTTTTAGCTGTTAATTTTTCAATGAATAATAATCGAGTATATTCGGCCAGGCGTATTGAACCTCGTATTTAAGCGACCAACAGCTTTCGACTATAGATCTGGACAATGGGTGCGAATAGCTTGTGGTTCGCTTGCAGCAAACGAATATCATCCGTTCACTTTAACATCTGCTCCACACGAGGTAAGCAATCATGAAACATTATGAACATGGGTATCCTAGAGCAGAATATTTGGAGTTGAAAATCAAGGTTTTTTCATTGTTGCAGGAATTCCTATCACTGCATATCCGAGCAATCGGGCCATGGACATCAAATCTACGAAATCTCTATCAGACTGCAGCAGATCAAAAGGGTGGATATCCAACTGTGAGTGTGTCCACTGTTCAAAGTATTACAAAGATAATTCAAGTTCACTGCTCAAAACCTGTTCTTTTTTCTAACCAGATTTACTTAGACGGGCCGTTTGGAGAAGGCCATCAGGACTGGTACAAGTACGAAGTGTCTGTATTAGTCGGTGCCGGAATAGGCGTTACACCGTTCGCTTCCATACTCAAAGATATCGTACACAAGAGAAGAATTAATCAAGGACTGAGAATCGCTTGTAAAAAGGTATAGCGATTCGATATAGCCTGAGAGAGTTATTAATGAATAGCTGCTATAACACTATATGAACTGCAAATAGGTATACTTCATCTGGGTAACACGTACTCAACGTCATTTCGAGTGGTTGACGGATATTATTAAAGGTCTCGAAGATTCAGACAACGAAAACTTGGTCGATACACACATCTACATTACACAATTCCACCACAGATTCGATTTACGTACCACCATGCTGGTAATATGGATTATAGGAAATATCTTCCAAGTAAAACGGGGTTGGGGTCAACAAAACCTTATACCTCTATGTATTTTTAGTACATCTGTGAAAGACACTTCCAAAAAGTTGCAAACAGGAGTTTATTTACTGGATTACAAGCCGTTACTCACTTTGGAAGGCCGCAGTTCGAACAATTTTTCGAGTCACTCCAACAGATTCATAGCGAGGTAGGAACACAGACTTGGATTGAATTAAAAAATGGATTGTTAACTTTTACGCTGTTCTTTTATTACTAAAGGCCAATACATTCGGAGTGTTCAGTTGCGGGCCGGCAGGGCTCACTAATGGAGTGGAATCAGCGACAAAAAACGTCAACAAACAAGGAGGATCGCAGTTCATTCATTTCTTCGAGAATTTTTAAACGTATTCCCTTTAAGTACAACAATATGTATATGTAGGTTGTATATACACTATTGGAACAACTATTTGATACGTTATTGCTATCATATATACTGCACTACTGAACAATGTTTCTACAGCGTACTCGTATTGCCTTGACAGAAACCTAATTGCACTTTTTATAATTTAGCATATGCTTTTTAAAAGATGTAGAATTTATTTACGTACAATCGAAAATCAAGCCGATTCAACTGAAGGCGGTGTTCTCCCTGTATATAGTGTACGCAACATGGCTGATACCTTATTCAGTACGAATATTGTCATGACACGAGGAATGTTTAGATATCAAGCATATATATTTTATGATTCAAAAAATTATAACAAATACAGATAATTATTCCATCATCATATCCAATTTCCATGCTTTACTTTGGAAGGAATATATACATCGCTGATATAAGTAGATGATATTTGGTCAAGCGACTGAATTTCTGCTTTTTGTCTCATTTCTTGTATGATCCTGACCTGATTTCAAACAGAGGTGGCTTAGATAACAGAACAAAGATGTTGCTACTATTCAACCAAATCTTTGTCTAGAAACTCAGTACCTGTCTCAATATGTCAGGGTGTGATTCCATGTAAGGGCGACGAATCAAATCATCGCATTTAGACATGTCGCGACTACTGCATGGAATTAATGAATTGCTCAGATTCAATCTGACAAAGAAAAAAGTCGCTTAGGGATAGCTGTTTAGGGAAAGTTAAAAATCATGGACAGAGGTTGTAACATACCTCTTCAAATCTGAAGGAAACAAACCAATCCAGCGTAAATTAGGTAGCGCTAAATTTGACGAATCGTAAGCCAGTGACTTTCAAACAAAAAACGGTATAAATTATACAAGTCTGCTTATGGTACATTATAGAAATGATAAACTTTCAGCTTCAAAATTTGCTACAATCATTTGATATTTTCGATTATAAGGACAGGTTTGAGGAGATCAAATCCCAGTCAAAGTATTAGTATTAATAGTATTAGTCATTAGCTAGGAAATCCAGAATTGTGTACTGAAAGATTTTCATGAGGGAAATATAACTTTTATAATGAATATTGGACTGATGTCGATCAATATCTTATATTAACAGAAAGACATTGATTTGAAAAGCACAAATATTTGTATACATCCAGATTCTCATTTGGGCCGCACGAGGCACGAGAGCTACACAAGTAGGATTTCATACCTATTTTCTGTGCCAAATTTTGGTAAAATAGGTTGAGAGATGGACAACAAACGGACAAAGTTGCGAATATTATGAAAGGAAAGATTACTACAGCCGTATACTGTGCAAAAAACTTGCTCACCTGCGAACCGAATCGATAAACACACATGATTTCAATGCCTGCGATGAAATAAATCATGTAACAATATTTTAAAAAACGTTGATATGCTACATATAGGTATTTTATGACCATTTATGTACTACTGTATATTACACAGTAACTAATTATCGTTAAACGCAGGAAACGACACACGATACAAAACAGTTACGGTACTTCCTTATTCCAGCTAACCTTTGCATTTGGTCTGTAAACTCAATATGACTTTTAATATGGTAATTTAGCCAGAGTAGGAAATATCACCAAAGGTTAGGGAACGCTAATGCAATAGATCACAAATCACACTATAGTACTGTAAACTGTACTAGAAAGGCTCATAAACATACGAACCGTGAGGATCAGAATCAAATATTCCTAGAACGGGTAACTGCAACAGGTTGCTTACTAATTTGGTAAAAATTCTTGTATTAACGTCCGGTACACCTTTTCCCTATAGAAAAAAGCAGGGCTGAAGTAAGATAGTGTGTACTTCACTTGAGTTTTCTCATACTCACAGTGATCATAATACAGTCTAAGATAGATGGCAATTTATCTCTTAGCAATCGTTGAAACGTCGCATCTTTCTCTACTACCAGAAGAAAACGAGCGCAGTTAGAGACAGGATTCGATAAGGTATCAACGGATGATGGCACTAATACGCCCTTGATTTAAAAAAAAGAGACAAAGTCGAAACGCCGTAAAACAGTAATGTAACATCTTCCTCATTTCCAAAGTTTAAGCGCATGATTGAATCTCAAAATAGATAAGCAGTGTTGGGAAATACACAGAAAGTTTGAAAGTGCACGGATGTATGACCAGACGTTTTATTACCGAATTAGCGCAGTTACTTTAACAGAATTTACATCCAATCCAACAAGAATTATGCGAAAATTTATAATTGTGATTCAAACTTTCTTTGTAGATACGTAGCCAATCTGTGTACTGTATAAGGCGACATGAAAACAAGCAATACCGAGTTAGTTTCAGAACAGTCGATTATTTCACCACTGGCAATTGTATAGCGCAGGTCACCAGCAACACAGCCTTTAGAAGTAGCGACAATGTTCAGAACGTGCCTCGGTACGTCCAGCATACAGCCAATATCATCGATTAAATGATCCAAAACAGTTTGGTTTTTGAAAAGCTAGAAAATCAGTATTCAAAGTGAAAGTGAAATTCAGCTTACATCTGCACTGACAACAGAATACCATGATTGAAATCATATACATGTTGAACATCGCATGTCCGACATCTTTAAACCCGGTAAATCATTTTAATCCGGCATCACTTCACAGCTGGGTAAATTATGTTTTCCATCTGTCCACGTGGCACAGTATTTGTGTTTACAACAAATACTGACTGTGACCAGACAACAACATTTATATTAGTTTCATTTCATTTGAAAACATTCTTTGATATTTTAGACGAATTGGGAGCTGGTATAGCGGTTTATATATATATAATCCTCTAATAATCCGACACGGTTCTGGGATCAAGGATGTCGGATAATGGATGTTCAACATGTTGATGTATTTCAGAATTCTGAACGCTAACCTCAGGGTCACTGTAATACAAATCCCGTTTTGTCACAGTTTGATTAGTCTGGATAAGTCTGTATATCATTGCTAGAACTTTAACCATTAGACCTGAAATAATTACAGTAGTATGGTTAACTTACAAGCTAAGGAGCTAAATGACAAAAATACTATCGAAAATGTAGGCTTGATAGAGCATAGGTATGATATAACCTTGCATAACTAAAATCTTCCACACCAGCCCAAGCTCACTTTATTCTACATACTGTTACTACATATTCTAGGTCAATAAATTACTATTACCGTACATAAACAGAATTACTGCATGATATTTAGAATGACATTTGAAATTACGACCGCGTACCGAATTTTTCGCTGGATTTTTTCTTACAGAATGACACTTGCGTAAAAGTAGCTTCATCTCTCATTACGAGACCAACGCCAGGCAGATAGCTCACATTGGTCCAACTAGACCGAGATCTAAAATTTAAGACTTGATGTGTACTCGATACTCGTACTTGATGTATTCCTCAAACACAAATTGCCGTTAGGTTAAAATACCTGTACTTCAAACTTGGTGAAATATCCCGCCTGACATCGTTCACAATCCCGACAATTATATCTTCTATCTTTCGTAATACTGAGCTACAATAACATAACTCCAACATTTGAATGGATTATGAATTTTTCTCAATAGCATGGTCTCTATGGTCTTCTTATCAAGGCAATCGTATATAAAACTATCACAGTACNTAACTCCAACATTTGAATGGATTATGAATTTTTCTCAATAGCATGGTCTCTATGGTCTTCTTATCAAGGCAATCGTATATAAAACTATCACAGTACATCATTAATTAACAGTGTAAAGAGAGTATCATTAAATTACTGGATTACTTGATTAATTAAATTAGTATGAGAAAGTACGCCTCAGCATTATTTATACTGAGTGTACACGCGATACACGCTGCTATAAGAACTATGCATGACAAAACCACTGCCAATTTCGTATATTTCTAGGCTATATATTTAAAAAATAACTCTTAACACACTTCAGTTGAGTTGAACTGTAACTATATTACACTTTTTGCGAATTGCAAAGACATTTCTTGTCAAAACCACATTTACGTAAGATATTAAATTGTTACGTCACTTACGTATACGTTGCGTATGAATAACCTACGTACACCACGTTATCAGAGTTATATTATAATGACAACCGATGCAATCGAGGAAAAAATGAAGCGGACTTTAGCACATCAAACTCATGTTTACGAAAGCATATCTAATGGTTCACAGTTCTAGTTAGGATTTAATGATGGGTAAAATTCAAGTTAATGTGTATAATGCTAATGAAGCGTGACGAATGAAATAATTTAAATACCTGCAATTCAGCTGATTGGCTTCCCTTTCATTGTGTGTGCATCCAAATTCTAAATTTGACTTAGCCTCATCCAACTTTTGCCAAAAATCTCTAGAAAACTGTGACATTGCACTACATATAGGCACAATACTAGGCTCCTGTCTCTGCAAGGACAAAATTCAACTGAGGACGAAGATGGTAACTTTTACCCTTCGACGCTATCTAGCGACTGTGGTACATAGTTTGTNACACGGTTCTGGGATCAAGGATGTCGGATATTGGATGTTCAACATGTTGATGTATTTCAGAATTCTGAACTCTAACCTCAGGGTCACCGTAATACAAATCCCGTTTTGTCACAGTTTGATTAGTCTGAATAAGTCTGTATATCATTGCTAAAACTTTAACCATTAGACCTGAAATAATTACAGTAGTATGTTTAACTTACTAGCTAAGGAGAATAAATAACAAAAATACCTTCGAAAATATAGGCCTAATAGAACATAGGTATGATATAACCTTGCATAACTAAAATCTTCCACACCAGCCCATGCTCACTTTATTCTACATACTGTTGCTACATATTCTAGGTCAAATAAATTACTATTACCGTACATAAACAGAATTACTGCATGATATTTAGAATGACATTTGAAATTACGACCGCGTACCGAATTTTTCGCTGGATTTTTTCTTACAGAATGACACTTGCGTAAAAGTAGCTTCATCTCTCATTACGAGACCAACGCCAGGCAGATAGCTCACATTGGTCCAACTAGACCGAGATCTAAAATTTAAGACTTGATATGTACTCGATACTCGTACTTGATGTATTCCTCAAACACAAATTGCCGTTAGGTTAAAATACCTGTACTTCAAACTTGGTGAAATATCTCGCCTGACATCGTTCACAATCCCGACAATTATATCTTCTATCTTTCGTAATACTGAGCTACAATAACATAACTCCAACATTTGAATGGATTATGAATTTTTCTCAATAGCATGGTCTCTATGGTCTTCTTATCAAGGCAATCGTATATAAAACTATCACAGTACATCATTAATTAACAGTGTAAAGAGAGTATCATTAAATTACTGGATTACTTGATTAATTAAATTAGTATGAGAAAGTACGCCTCAGCATTATTTATACTGAGTGTACACGCGATACACGCTGCTATAAGAACTATGCATGACAAAACCACTGCCAATTTCGTATATTTCTAGGCTATATATTTAAAAAATAACTCTTAACACACTTCAGTTGAGTTGAACTGTAACTATATTACACTTTTTGCGAATTGCAAAGACATTTCTTGTCAAAACCACATTTACGTAAGATATTAAATTGTTACGTCACTTACGTATACGTTGCGTATGAATAACCTACGTACACCACGTTATCAGAGTTATATTATAATGACAACCGATGCAATCGAGGAAAAAATGAAGCGGACTTTAGCACATCAAACTCATGTTTACGAAAGCATATCTAATGGTTCACAGTTCTAGTTAGGATTTAATGATGGGTAAAATTCAAGTTAATGTGTATAATGCTAATGAAGCGTGACGAATGAAATAATTTAAATACCTGCAATTCAGCTGATTGGCTTCCCTTTCATTGTGTGTGCATCCAAATTCTAAATTTGACTTAGCCTCATCCAACTTTTGCCAAAAATCTCTAGAAAACTGTGACATTGCACTACATATAGGCACAATACTAGGCTCCTGTCTCTGCAAGGACAAAATTCAACTGAGGACGAAGATGGTAACTTTTACCCTTCGACGCTATCTAGCGACTGTGGTACATAGTTTGTGCTGTGGTTCCATGAAACTTCTATCAAACATTTGAATTTGAAGCAATAGATATTTACGGAATTGTAAACGGTAACACCCGATATGCACAATCAAAAACATTTGACAATTTTAGTTCTTAATTTAATAAATTACATCAATGATTTACTAGATGACTAAGTGGTGTTTTATTTCAGCTGATCCAATTTAATACAGCTAATATACAAGCCGGACAAATGAACATGAATATTCTTATTCTTCTCCTGTTCACTACTGCGTATTTTCTCATCGAGGGTGACCAAGCAAGTAAGCAGTAACTACGAATGTACTTTTCATATCTTGCTAATATTACCTGTACAACTGGGTAAAAAACAACACCTCATCTGAGCACGGTAATGTTCTTTGTGAAAGGAAAGAAAACATACCATAGAAACATCCGACTTCGGAGTAAAGTTTACGCAGGGAATGATGGTCTGAATGACGTTAATTCAACATGTATTTATCCTTTACACAACAAGACAGATTGGACTTTTGCAAACAGATCGCACGTAAACAGGATTGCAACAAAAACCCTGAGATGTTTTAATGTCAGGTATGCAAAATAGTACTGTTTCAACCGTAAGGCCAATAAATTAGTCCATGCTGAAAAAATATTGAATTTCATTTCTCCTCTATAGATTCCAAATAATGCCTGACAATATTTCATCGAATGGCGTGTTTCCGAAATTTAAGGGAATGCTTCTGAATTTCAGTTCTCTATCAATGATCTTTGCTAACAGGCCATACAAAGGTAGCCAAAATAACCAAAGAAAACTTGGAATTTTTTCCACAATCCACTCATCTCTAATACTGATGGCGTTTTTAGATCAAGGAGAAGAACAAGGAGTTTACCATCAGTGCTTTCAGATAGATATTCAAGTTTCTAACGATCGGAAAGCAAAACGAAATTTATTCAAGAAATTTATGGATAATGTGTACGAAAATTCGACGTACACAAATATTTCAGTCTGTCGAAAGCCAAACAAACAGTTAATGCGGTATGAAACATCATTCGTCTCTAAGTACATTTTATTCGGGGTTTTACCCAATTTGCTTTAATAGCAGCACACAAAAATAAAAGAATATTTCAAACAATTATCTGTTCAGTCATCTACTGTACAGTATTCTGTCCTACATAAATAACCTTTTCAAAATGCTTGATATTATTTTTAGTTCCTGCTAATATGCTTTCCGCTTTTTAGATACGCTTTCAGCGCACGCAAATCCTGTTACAGTAACATGTGGCTATCGAGTAAGTACACTTAATAACATATTATGTTAAAAAAGGAAAACATACATAAAGATTTGATGGTAAGGTGTCAACGACGCAATAGATGTGCGACATAAATTAAATATACATCACTATACCAGATTTCAACTGAATTAATAACCCCATTCCCGGAGTCCATTCTATAGCCTAACATAGCCAAATCCATCTCTGCAGACCAAAAATTATGTGTGCGAAATTTCATCCTTTTAGGAGATCCACGTTCAAAATGGCGAGAAGAAGCTCCACGGCGAGAGGGATGTATCGGACGTAAGTAATTAAATTAATGTAGATAAAGTCTGCTAAGATCTGAGTAAGGACGAATTCTGGATAAAGATAACCAAAAAATAGCTGAATGAATATTAATCTTTGCTTGATAAATTTTTGTTAGGTAATGGTGGAAAAGAATATTCTCTCTATAACACGAGCACGGCTAACTACACTACGAAATTATCAACCGGAAACTGTAACGACACAGGTACGTCCTCATCATTCATAAAATTGAATTGTTAGATTAGGTTAATACAGTATATTTGAAGATTATTTCTGTTACATGCAAGATACTCTCCAAGCGCTTAATTACAGCACCTGTAATGCAAATGAAGTGCTTAGCTGCTCTCGCCAGATCGACCCACTCGACTCTCAAGTAAATAACGTATAGTAGTTTGTGCTTGGAGAAATACAGGTATATTTTAAACATAATATATATATATGATATGGCTGTACTGTATTTTTCAGGTACAAAATTTTTATGATTTTCTCCACTCCCATCGTCAAAACAGAAGCAATCAATGTGCATTCATTAGTTTTATTGAAGAGACGATTCGTAATGCGTCAGAAGGGGTAAGCATTCTGTTATGTAGAAATCGAATAATATACCATATGTGTACATTAAACTAGTGAACAGAATTAAAGTGGTATCATTGTTTTAATTCGTCCTTTTTTAGAATACCAGAAATTTCAGTTCTTTAGCTCTCCAAGTAATCACAAATCTAGTTGAGTCTTCTTTGAAAATCAATGAAACCATTGCTGACCAACAGGAGATACATTGGTTGGTCGAAAAAGTTATGCGCAAAGTTCAATACGCAAACCGTCATTGGGAATTTGCAACAAAACTATTCTCTGCTAAGGTTGGCTCACTCGTATTGATATGGGGAATTATTGTGCACATTAATGCTATTTTTTTTCACACACCAGGTACTAGACGTCGAACGTTCTGAGCTGCTGTATACGAACGTGACTACACAGAAAGATGGTGCAGCAATAAATGTCATTCTACCGAATACTGCTCTGTTTGCAACAAATGAATCAATCAGAATTTCTCTGTTGCACTATTCAGGGAATGATTTATTTCCTGCAGATGACACTCCAGGCGACCAGGTATCGAATACATTATATTTATTAGCCAGAGAAGGGGAATAAATATATAGTGTACAACACGCAAAATGATATCTGGAATTATGTCATTTTTTTACATTCATTGAGCTTGACTTGCGATGCAGATTATTTCCATCGATGTCGGGAAACAGCTCTCGGACCTTACAGACTTTGTTGAAATAACGTTTTTGAATAACAGCGCACAAAACGGTAAAGAAGTTATCCCAGGAACCATGCTGGTGAGAGTTCTACAGTTATAATGTAGTTCCGAACAAGTCAGACGCAGCTTATCAAACTTATAGAGGAAGTATGGTATTTAGGTGCGAAAAACGGTTGTTAAATGCGTGTTTTATAACGAGAGAAATCTGCAGTGGGAAAATGACGGATGTTACATTGACGAGCATTCTCATTCCGTTCGATGCCACTGTAATCATTTGACAAGCTTTGCTATTCTTGTGGTTAGTAAAGTTGATAATTAGCAATGAATTATTGTGACGGGAATTTGCACGATTTATGCTAAGTGGGCGATAAAATAACTTGAAGATTTATATCTGAAATTTTACAACAACAAAAATAGTTGAGTATTCGATATTACAGAGCACAGTGGACGTTCCGGCAGATGTCAGTCTATCGATAGTCAGTTATGTAGGATGTATCTTATCATCGGTATGCCTAATCTTCCATCTGACTCTGATGGGAATCTCAAAGTAAGATACATATATGCTATACAGTATATTACATTCTTACTCGAAAACTTTTAAATAAATTCGTAAATTACTATTTTTTTCATAGAAAATGGAAGAAAAAACGACCAGCGTTGATGATGATGCATGTCAGCGCGTGCCTCTGTATCTCTTATCTCATTTTCTTAGTCGGTATAGGACAAACACAGAACAGAGCAGTTTGCATAACAGTGACTGCTTCTCTGCAGTATCTGTTTTTGGCAACTTGGTGTTGGCTCGGTGTTTATGCGAGGGAAATGTACAGGTCTCTAGTGAAGGTAATTTAAATTTCAGAATACGTCGATTCTATTCCTCCTTTCCAAGAAAAGATAACTGAAAAGAAAGAAAACGTCTTCACTTTATGCTTCTCTCATAGGTTTTTCTTGATATTGAATCACGATATATGCTGAAAGTTACTTGTATTGCGTACAGTACCCCGCTTGTAATTACTGCAGTCACCATGGGAATAACTGTTGGTCATTGCGATGAAAAATATACAAATAACGTCCTTGGACAAGGTAATACAATATGACAACAATCTCTTGTAACTAAAAACAAAATATGCCTCGACTTGACAGTGTGCAAGTTATTTTATAGGAAAAGTCTACATTTCATCAACATACTATTCTGAAAATGCTTGCTGGCTTCATGACGAATCGTTAATCTTTGGATTTTTGGTACCTGTTGGGTTAATTCTCCCTCACAACATCATTATGCTTGTACGCGTATCATACGAAATTGTCATTAAGATGAATACAGTAAGTCTTGTTTTTTCTTCCAAAGCATCTCATATATAATATGTAAAGTCCATATAAGACCGCGTGCATTTCTTTGCAGTGTTGAGTGTAATGAACGGTGTAAACTGACCAGCAAGATAAACATGAATGCTAAGGCAGGAAACACGTGACAATTTTTTCATAGAGTCATAGTTCACACTCAGTGTGTCAGAAATTAAGAAAAATACTTTCATAGTCAAACTAAGCATACCACATACTAAAGCTTTGCTAAAAGTACTGATCAAAGATGTACCAAACTCAAGTCAGTTTGCGTCATCTGAATCCACTCAAGTCACAAGAAATGTATCTCAAGTCGGTGCTTGACATTGATTTCATTTCACTACAACACTGTTACTCATTAACCACAGATTGAATCAAGCGCTTCAAAGAAAGATATGAAAGAGAGAATTCTATTTTCTTGCGCAAGCTCATTCTTAATCGGTACAACTTGGGTTTTTGGATGGCTTCTACAACTTTCAACGGATCTTGTGTATGTTCAAATATTCAGCTGGCTATTTGCCATATTCTGCTCGACACAGGTAATATCTAGATTCCAGATAATTCATTGCGAGAGTAATAATTTGAATCCAAAACATCTGTGTCGCAGGGCCTTTTCATCTTCCTTATACTATGCGTTCGCAACAAGAATATGCGAGCTTTATGGTGGCCCGTGGTAAAACGCTATTTATCCTGCGATCGCAGCCGAATGTCCTACAGTGTAGATGTTTCGGACTTAAACCTGAGAAAAATCCAAATCCCTTCTTCGAGATCGGCTGTTGAGCAAGAAATTAGAGAATCCATTAAACAAGTTTCTTATGTAATGGACGAAACCATAGAAACAGTAGGTTAAGAATCACCATGCCAGCATACAAAATGCACAGTAACTTGAAAGAATAGCGGAAGTGTAGCGAGTTGAAATGACTTTCATTTGCGAATTTGTTTTCGGTTTGAACAGACTATTCTTATATGTTATTCGGGAGCAGGAAATACGATTTGTTGTAAATATATTCGTGACCTTTCCGTGTTTTATAATATATGAATATACAATGAAAATGGAGCGATAAAAGCGTGACGGTCTCACGTTGATAGTGAGAAAGGTAGCACAGAACAATAGAAGTAACATTATATATTCTCTATGTATTATTTTTCCTTCCCTCCGTACTTTAACGTTCGACCATTTGTGATTATTTGACATGCACAGTATTCATGTTTTCAAATATTTTAAATATTATATTCAAGTATTATAAATGTTCCATAATTTCATTAGAGGAAAACAGGATATGGATAGTTCGTCAGTTATTATAAGTAAAAAAAAATTAAGACACGTAAACAAACCGAAAAACAATACAGTACTGCATTTCAAAAGATGACTAGTTTTCAGTTCTTCGGGAGATAGCTGTATTGTACTTTCATGTGTCACCGTGTTATGAATTACAACTACGTCATTTGGTTTTACTATACACTTTCAGTACTGTTCCGGGGAGTATTTGCACTTTTACGTCAATGACTCAATCTTACTCACTCACAATCAAACTTGCATTGAATGCTTTAGGAATATTATGCCAGGAAAATCAAATCAGTTCAAGCTAACCCGAATTTCAAGCTAACAGCTTTGACTGAATTCAGGGCATGTAATTGCATTATTTTAACCTCAAATCATTTATATTCGCTGTTCAAGTTTATTAAAATGGGTACTTGTGGGACCTAAATTACGTCTAATGGGGAACATTAATTCAGACTTGAACAATTCAGAGTTGAAGCGGCTTTCTGGAACGGATTCAGGTCAAAGTACGAATAACATGGAAAACGACAGCCCACCTCTGAGTTTAACTTTAATGACATCGGTGCTTCCGTCTAAAGACGATTAAACAAATCACCGGATAGTTCATTATTTTCACTGTGTAGTTAAAAGAACAGTGCCTTTCCTATGGGAATAGAGTGAGTAATTCAGCACACACGGTGCATTGTATGCAAATCGCGTAATGAGTATTAGATAATGAATATTGCGAAACGCATATTTGATTTTATTTAGTATGCATTATTAGATGCAAATACGTTAGTTACACCATCAAGTACTTTTTTTTGCTTTACATCGCTACAGTTACACAGAAATTTAGCAGAAAATTGAATCGAAAAAGGTGGGCAGTGCTTATTTACTCACATAAAATAGTTAGTAGGCCCTGCTGTTCGTTTAACGGAAGTGACTAATAGGAAAGCACATTACATCATCACAGCAACCAACTCTGATACAAAATAACAATAAGGCTACCGAGGTACCAGGTCAGAAAAAGTACTTCTCGAAAAGGTAACATATCAGTTTCCTGGTCACTTTATCCACAGTTAATTCGGAGTTGCAGTAAAGCAGTAAAGCAGTAAAGTAGGAGTTTGTGAGATTAAAGTACAGAAAGACGCTCCAACGTCTCAATGGCAAATAAGGAAACGGAAGGAGGTAAGTTGGCCTACCAAGTAACACGACTAAAGTAGGAGACTATTCAAGGACGAATAGAGCTAGTACGGGCTAGTGTTGGATACGGGATCCCCTAGTTAAATGGAATAGACATTCGAATACCAATAGTTGATGTAAATAAACATGTAATGCGAACAATGCAAATTTATGGCACTGTTGCGACTTTGATTGCGCGTAAATAACATGAATTCGACAAGCAACTACAAATAATGTTCTAGAAATGATCTGTGTAGTTGCTTATTGAAACTCATTTCAATTGTGAAATATGAACCTTAGCCTTGGAGGTGTCATCATTTTTGTGCTCTGGGGACATTATCACATTTTATCACTAGGTACGCGGTTTGAAACTTACTATATGTTGAATTTTCCACTAAGGCACTCTGTAACTGAATCTCATATTCTGATACAGGGAACTATCCAACAAAAACAATCAACAAAGTAAGCGGCGGGGACCCAGAAACGCAGGGGGGCGTACCATTACTATTATGTCAATCCGCCCACAGGGCCAATTCAATATGCCTTAAGATCAGATTAAAGATGTTGGTCAAATATAAAGGCAAATATTTTCAGAGGACGTAGCCGACTACCCTATAGACATCGCAGCATTTCGTATGAAACTGAAAGACGAATCTTTCGATCCACCGCCACCATCAACTGGAAGACGATCATCACGGAGCATACTTGATTTTTTTGAGTATGAAATTAGCGCTAATCAAGGGCGCAGTTGTAATAATAAACCATAAGATTGTAGAAGTAAACTAAATTTTACGTTTTCAAGTTAGCACTTTAGGCCTTTGTCAATTTTTTTTTTCCAGTGAAGGTGTAGATATCGCTGACTCGGGACCATTCATTCATGATGTAGGAGTAGTAAATAGCCCCCCAATGGTGAGCAAAAAAACAAAAATCAAAAAGGAAAGTTATTTCGAGTACAGAATGAATCATGAGGGTCGCGGAATATTCCTCATCTTTAACCACTGGGTACCTATATATACAACGGATTTATTTACGGCTAGTTAACCATGTTGGCGTCAGCAGTAGTTTTGCGTTTAGAAATTCAACAATAAAGGACTTAAGGAGAGAAGCGGTACGCACTCCGATAGAGACAATCTCAAAGAGACCGTTGCAAACCTTGGATTCCAAGTGGAGACTTTTGATGATTTGACGAAAAAACAAATTCAACAAGTCATCAATGCATGTGAGTGAAGAATAAAAATGTTATCAAGTAATGTAAATTTACGATTACAGGAAGAGCAACCAGTATTGCGAATGTCGCCAGATAATATTTCGTTTTTCAACGATTGTTGGTCAGGATTAGCATGGTATGGGCCTAATTAGTTAAGGGGTATGTTGGGGAAGGCGTTTGAATTGAAAGAAATAGAATGTATTACATTATTTACTTGTCAGTTTATTATAACAAAATTGCAATATTACCAGTATAAAAGAAATCATTTCAAGCTGATACTCTTTATTTCTCCCGGGATAGTGTGCGTTTCGATATTAAAGAAGCGACAGATACGCAATTGTTAGTCAATTCACAAGAATTGAAAATGAAGTACTATATGGTCCATACATACACGTTTATCAGGGCATCGGTAAAAAGGACAATTGTGGTGTTTTATAAACAATATTTGAACCTTCAACGCAACTTAAGAAACCTCTTGAACCCATCATACTAAAATATCTACTGTTATGAAAATTCTGTACTAGATGCAAACAAGGATCATTCCTATCACGACTGTATTGCTTGTGCTATTCTTACGCATGGCGAATACGAAAACATTCTGCATGCAAAAGACAGAACATACAATATATCAACAGTTTTGGAGCCTTTCCGCAAATGTCGATCACTTGTAGGCAAGCCAAAGCTATTCTTCATACAGGTAATTAGTATACAATATTAATAAACATAAATACAAGAAATAACTGCACTACAAAAAAATTCTAAACTCGTTCTATAATCAAACTTTTTATAAAAGCAGGAGGACGAGAAGATAAATGCTTTAAGACTCGATTTAATTCCTAAAAATGACGGAGAATAACTTCCGGTACCCCAAGCAAATAACATTAAAAAAATCATTACGAATTTAGGCATGCAGAGGTATAGGAAAAGATCAGGGGATTATTGGATTGGATCAAGCAGATGGCGATCCAATACAATCCGATTACATCCAAACAATTCCAGTTGAAGCCGATTTTTTAATTGGGTATTCTACTGTATCAGGTAAGTTCTATAAACTCTTATACGAATACCTATAAGATTTACACGTACTTCGTGATTCCGTATTCGAACATATAATACTAGCTATTTAATGTCTCATAACAATATCAAAGATTCTTAGGTATAGTTAACAACTACATTACGGTATTACAGGCTACCTCGCTTGGAGAAATGAAGAAAAAGGCTCATGGTATATACAAGCGCTCTGTCGTTGCCTTAAAGAATTCAGTAACAAGCTCGATTTATTGTCGGTAAGGATATTTTTACAACAGTTGCAAGCAACCGGGAACATTATACGTACGGATGTTTCATTAGATTATGACAAGAGTAAACAGAATGGTTGCTCACGACTGTGAAGCCTCGAATCAAGAGAAACAAATGCCTTCCTGTGTTTCACGTCTTACCTCAGAGGTATATCTAAATTTTAAAGCGGATTGCATTCCGGACGGGAAAATCCCTGCAAAGGCATCTACCATCATGAGTCAGGTAAATGGAATATTTAATGATATACGGTAAACACTCGATTTTACGAACTTTTCGGGACCGGAACATGTTCAGATACGTGTCAGTTTATTGTCAGTTAATATATACTAGATGACTCGAAAAAACTAAGGTGGGTAGGATGTGACGTCATGTTTAATAGCCTGTTTTCCAGGAGAATACAGTACTTGCTCAAACGTGCATAATGACGTAATGTACATAGTTCACTCGTATCGAAACATATCGATTTAATATCCAATCAGAATTGGAAAAATTTTCACAAATTAAGATATAATCATTGCAAACTCCGTCAGAGAACAAATCTTCAACATTTAGCAGATTGATTCATCACAAATGTATGAGATGCCGAATAAAACCGGAATTCCGTGCGCGCCGCAGTCGGAGTTGAAGAAGGAAGTGTGCAATATCAAACTAGAATTGAACAACTTGAAACGTAAAGAGCTGGATTTGAAAGCGAAACTTCGTGATGTCAAGGAAAAAATTTACGAACAAGAGCTGAAGTCACTGCAAGAGTAGATCTTGATATGTCTAGTGGCACAAATGGACGTAACGACACTACTGTGAAGTTCAGTGTAATCTTAAACTTAGATTCATGACAATGTCAAGTGTAAATAATCTTTTTATGCAATTTTATGATAGTCGAGTGGATTATATCGTGATTTTTTATTGCAATTTGTTTAGAATTTTTAAACCACCCCATTTCTGCTTGCATTGAGGGCGCTAGAATAGCGATAGCTTATTCGGGCTTTCCACTTATCTAATCGTGTTTTAGAAATTAGTTAAGGCTCAGATCAGAACATTGCCTTCGAACATCTCCATATCCTTTGGCAATATACATTTAACTAGCCCACAATTGGCCAAGCTATTTAAATATGGTGCCGACAAAACCGGAGTCTGTACAGCGTTGGTGGTGACCCTAAACGGTGTTGAAGCAGAAAGTGAAACCATTTAGTGAGTTTTTGTTTGAATTTTTTTGTTATGCTCAGGCAACTACAATTCTATTATCGCCATGATGTTATATTAAATCAGCTCAATTATAAAGTGAAAAAGTTCAAAAACATATGCACAGTTTACGCTTTTCAATCATGAACATTTGTTGGATTATCATTTATTGCTGTTTCCCAAATACTTTATGTTTTAGTAGAGAGTCGAAAGAGTGAGAATTGTATATTAATAAATCTCTCAACCAGAAAATTATGTGATGGTTTTTTGCGGCCCAGAACTGGCGTACGTATAAAAAGATGCAATAGATGCTAATATAAAAATAGTCAACTCGGATAAACGGTTCTCGTCTGTATTTTCTGACTGCTGATCGCAGTGTTGATTATCGTTCATTGTTTAAATTTAAATAACAATACTTGAAGCGTCTCGAGTTCCGATGTATAGCATTGCTCCTATTCGGAAATATAAATTTCTTTCACCGTATTCAACAAGTTTAGACGTTTTATGAAAACCTTTGTTCCTAAACACTTCACACATCACTTTATCGATCGAAAATAAAATCTTGGCAAAAACAGTGTCTTTGAAATTAAACTAGCGCTGCGACTTCAAGGTACATAGGACCCACTTGAAATTAAGTCAAGTGCATTTCGACAAGGCAAAAAGAAACAAAAACTGTGCTCGGCACAGCTTTTAGCTCGCCTATTTCTCGCGTCGCTAACCTGTTTTGGGTAGAAAATAACATTTGATACATATAATTCAGAACAAAGGATAATATTTCTGCAGAACGAAATATCTATCTTACATTTTATGTATAGGCCATGCAAGTGTACAGAAACTGAAGGCCTGAAAATGACCAGGTGGAAAGAACAAGTGCTACAATGGAAACATACAATGAATGGGTTAATGGCAGATCCTGGAGAATTCACTATCACTCACACGCGACCCGAGTAACATAAGAGGGTTTAATTGCCTATTCATAGTCTGGAAAATACACAATTCTGAGTATGATGACAATTACATGAGTACTACGACAACAGAAGTTTTTCATGTCGCAAGCTGGTACGAACAGATTTCAATAGCTTTTGTTTTTGTCGTTCTTTGGTCTATTGTTTTCGAGTTATTCCTCGTAGAAAACTATTATCTCACGGAACCTTAACAGTAGCTCATTATTATTCCTAATCAGAATTATAGGTCAATTTAGGTATCCAATATTACAATTTACAACTGAATATGGAAAAAGTGGTTCGATGGACAGAAAAGAAAGAACATTTCGGAACAATGATGACCCATAATCCGAAACTGGAGTTCCAACATAGTGGTGTTATGAAAATTAGGAAACGTTACGCAGTGAGAGACCAGCCGACATGGCAGAACTGTAAACAATTTCGAGTCATTCATCGTAATGCAAGAAAGGATCAGCAAAAGGTCGAGATGTCTACTACAAATACATCAGACCGAATACCAAGTGAAATTCAGCCCAGAATGAATAGTCCAAGACATAGTCTTATTACCAGAACTACTATAGCGAGTCCGGTTTCGTTGTCACAACGCGAATCAAGATGTTCTGAAGAATTATCTAACAACATATCGGAGCAAAGTAAGTTACCTATAGGTGCGGGCGGGCAACCGTCGTTACTTCCAATCTTATTAACTGATTAAATTAAGTCGAATCGATCCACACATTGTTTTATCATATTATACTTTCTCAAAAACGCCTTTTATCAAAAACATTTGTTCACGCTAAGATAAAAAACCACGAATAGGACAACTATTTCTACTTATTGTGCATTAAAAAATTCGTTTTTCAGGTTTGGGAGATGTGGTGCGACAAGGATCGAGCACATACTCTACCCTTAGTACTAAAGGAAGAGAAATCCTTAGGCGTAAGGCAAAGGAGGAGCTGGTGCTATCAGCATCGTCCAGGTTTCAAATGTTCCAACCGCAGGAATGTACCGGTTGTCAATCACAGACAGAAAAAAAAACGTCTTCCGCTGATTCGCACGGAACTTTACAAATTTTTCGAGTACCAAGTGCAGCTTGTATTCATAGGTTGGTAAGCTATCCACTGTACGAAACGAGTGTTAACATTCTAGAAAAAATATCCATACAACTATTCACCATAAGTTATCTTGAAAGGGGCATGAAAACAATCTCTGTCAATGTCCCCGATTTCAAACTTGTTGATTGTGATGGTTGACCAACTACAATCGAGCTAATTTTTTTACTTCTGCTGTAAAGTATTCCATTCGGCCTTTGAAAATTCGTTGCTTTAATATTCACAGATCGCCCGATGTTTCCATAGGATTGCGTCATATATCAAGACTTATAAAATGCCTAGGAGATAATAAACACAAAACCACAAAGGCGCTTGCGGATGGACGCCGGAAATCGGAATCAGTTATCTTATCGCTTACGAAAATTACGACCAACAACATAGAACAAAGCAGAAGACGACAGAGCGTGCCTATTATAATCAAAGCGATCGAATCTCAAAACGCTTCGACAAGATCGCTCGCGCCTGGAGAAGGATATTTAATTTCCAGGCGAAGATCTTCACTTTCGGCTCCTGCAACCCGAGGCTCAGAATCAAGTTCCTTGCCAAGTGGACCAAACACGCCGAAAAAAAAGACTAGAAAACTGCCAGCAGTTCAAAATTCAATGTTCGCACATAGGGAATGGCGTCCCACTGCACTCGAGAAATATTCAACAGAAGAGCCATGGGCCCCGAAACAACAAACTCCTCGATATTTCCCAAAATATTCCAATCTTCAAGACATACATTGTAGGAATCCCTACGTTGTGCCGGGATCAGTTTTATACAAGACCTACCCGGTGTATATGTGAGAATGTAATAAATAAATTACAACAATTACATCGGGACAAACTCGAATTCCGTGCTAACCGACATTGAGGTCACGAGCTATTACTATTTATAATTCAATGCGAGTTATATACAGTAGTACTGGCCTTGTTTTTGGAACTGAATACGTCAAATAAAAGTTACACTTCCGCCTTTTACTTAAGTTTATGTGCAGCTCATCATAATTAAGCCAAGGAAACACAATCATGAGTTAACCTGAATCCACCAGTATTTAAATATGTATCATAACACCTTACAATGAAATCTGCCCTTGTTATCAATAGTAGAGCCTAAGCAACCACGACTAATAATTGATCTTAAACGTATCGCTGACCTACTTTCATTTTTTTATGCCACTAAAGTTAGCTAATGGTTCCGTGCATGGTATTTTCATGGACAACACAACTTAACTCCACCCAGAGTAAAAAATTCTGCTTCATCTTGGTGTTTCCTGACTATAAACCGCCTACTACGGCGTTTTGAATTCAATCTAAACTCGCGTGTTAAATAGCCTCGAAAAGCTTTCTTGAATACCAAAAATTTAACCAGAGTTAAAATTTTTGCGTTTCTTAAATACGATAACATAAGCCTTAACCACGCGATTTTCCTTAATCTGAGCGTTACACCCCTTTCTTGCATACGGGCATAAGAATACAACAATACACCATTCTACCTGTCAGTTAGCTTCAGTGTAATCTAGCAAATCCGAATGAAAACCTACATATTCAAGCCCAAAATAACCAGTACAACATATTTATTCCGTTTTACATTATAGGGAGTTCGGTAATCCTAATAACACACATACCCTTGTGATATGTGATGGTCCCTCACTGAATCACCATAATAAACAATAAGTTCTATCTCTTCAGACATATGAAAACCAGAGAAGGCAGACAATACACTGCCAGCACGATATTTGGAGAACAAAACTTTTACAAGGCCCCAACAGGGTCTAGTGTTGCAAGCCTTGCGTGGGTTTTCATTAAACCCGCTCTCCATTCATGCAAACGATCGGCTAACTGCTGCCATTGAGATCGGCCAAAAGTTCTTTGTGTTGTGTGACTAGATATGCGAGGCAGAATATTTTGAGATTTTATGGCCATATAAGAAGAGCGTTATATAAAAACTCAAGATTTATAATATCTCACCTTACTAGAAGTTTTCTATTCAAATGATCTATTTTTCCATGGATTAGTTTGCTTTGAATAGCTGGAAAAAAACAATTCAAAAAGCTATTTTCCGTGGAAGCCAGTGATAACATTCATGCACTCAGATACATACCATCAATAATAAACTCCTCCAAGTCGTCTTCTTTGAGCTGAAGAAGTGCCTGAATATCTTGGAAAGGAACTTCTTTCTTACCAGTTACCACATCGATCAATGATAACAATCTTATCTTTTTTACACACTGATCATGGTCAAGTTCTGAGATAAAATTATCAGTAATTGTTAAAGCTGTAAATCATCCAAGTAATTAAACAAATTTGGATTATTACCTATTGATGACAGGAATTCCTGGTTGTCGGTATGAAACCGGAGATAGTCCTCTAATTTACCACTTATAAAAATGTTCAGCAGCTTTGACAAGAAAAGCGGTCAAAAATTTGTGAATGTGATATGGAGATACAAGGTAGAAAGGTAGAAAGTTTGAATATACAAGCACAGTGCGCGACATAATAATGCAGGGCAGATGTAAAAATAATTAAGGTACTTACATCGAATATTAATTCTCCTTCTAAGAACTTGACAGGCTTCAGGGTCAACAAATGATCGTAAAGGTATGTATTAGGATCAGCGAGAGCACGAACAATGCATCTGGAAAATAATACATGCTTACATGTTTTTTCTGGTAACTCTTGAGCATGGAAATGTGCTTAGTAAAATATACTATACATAAAAATGTTTGCAAAAGAATAAAGCAATGTGGGAATTAAAATTTATTACTTACTTGTGAGCATCTTCTCTAGCTTGAGAGGCGTTATCTTCTGTATAATCACCAAGGAGCTGAATCATTGTTTTGGCTGCGTCATCGCTTTGGCCGCAGGTGATTTGTGCGTCGTATATAAGTCTTAACACAAGCTGTTTTTTTTCTCTGGTAACTTCCCACAAGTCAAGCCACATATTGACCTAAATGCATCGTAATTTTATAATCTGAAAAACTGGACCATGAGTCTTTACACTACGGCCTGCAGGCATCGAGTTAGAACATAAATATATTACAAATTAAATTACAGTGTAAAATTATGTTCCTTGGAAAAAACATATTTTTTCCTGTGGGGTAACGAAAATGTGTAAAATAGACATAGGAATAGGAATCATTTATTATATGAACTCGAAATCGCAGATTAAAAAATTGTTACCATTATATAAACACAAATAAATTTGAAACCTTTTTTAAATCAGTGGGTACAAGATGAATGCAGTTGTTGATACTTGCGACTTTGATCCAAGCACAATACGTGTCATACAAAAACGGAGTCTTTATCCCGTATCCATGGAAGAAATTGTGAAGTCTGGGTGAAAGCAGTTAACAGAATTATTAAATACGAGTTGTATAAAATACAGATACTTCAAATCAATTCTATCTTACAATTTCATGCTGAGAGCTGCTTTCTCTCCCTCAGCAGCTGCCACGAGCTGGTCGCATAAAAGTTTTATCAGCGGTGCACAATTTGTCGGAGGAATGACAAAAAGTATAGATAAAATACTGTTGATGACACCTTCAATATCTAAATATAAAATGTATTCTTACTTAATTCCTTAGCATTGAAAATTTTGTTACATAAACAATCCAGACCTTAACATTTGGCATTATTGGTAGGGAGATAAACTGTAAAAAAGGGAAGGCTGGGGTTTAGCAGTCCCACTGAAAACCCAGTTACGTTAGGTTTGGACGTGGGGTAGGATTAGTGGTTATAAACCCTTTCCCTAACCATCAGTCAACCTGAAGTCACCTAACCTACCCTGGCATAAAAGGGTTTTTAAAAGGAAAGCAGTACATTAGTGGAGGTAATCAGATATTTCTAGTAAAACTGATACCTCGAACATCACCAGACTTCCACAACACTTCTGTCGCCTTTACTATATCCAGAACATCTTCATACAAATCTTCTTTATTTGCTTCCTCTATTTCAGCACCAATTGTCTTCAAATATTCCCGCAGTTCTTTAGCCTGTTATGTAACATTGAAATACAAGTCATATGCCTTCAGTAGCAAAAATTTTCAAATTGTCTCTCGCTTCTAGTTTGCGGTTTGGGTAAGGTATTCCGAACGTTTACAACTTTATATTCATATATATGTGGCGTGAAGGATTAAACCGAAAATTTTCCGTGTCGAAAAGGTAAACTTACCTGATCGGCTGGAGGAAGATCAATGAATGCCGGAACGCTCATTTTAACTCCTAGATTCTAGAAACTATATAGATAGATAAAACTGAAAAAATTATTTCTAACAATTGATCTAAGGTTGCTAGAACATATTTCTAAAGCAAACATATGCAACGCGTGAACTGTACTTAACATGTGTTCATTGGGTTGAGACAAAATATCACGCTTGAATAAATTGACGTATTTAACACTTTACCGATGATTCCTCCACAACTCAGGAGTTTCCCAAATTATGAAATATGAATGGATATTGTGAAATATGAATAGTTAATGAATTCTGTTTAACATTAATTGATTGTGCATGACACGCATCTCATAAAGCCGTATCCATGCAGTATATGCGCTTCGCCACAGTCTTTCCCGGCAGTTGTAGGATTAGATTTAGAACGAGGAGCCCTTTACTGCCACCAAACGAATACAATTATGAGAGAAACTTCCTAAATGAGATCTAATATCAAGACATTTTCGCTATCCCTTCTAAGCGTTACTTAATATAGTGCCGTACTGTATATGTAGATCACACTTTTAGCTCTCACTAGTTCTCTCTTCAATATCTATCCCAGTTTGGCCTATTGAAATTACTCCCGACATCCTATGGCACTTTAAGAGCTAAAAAATTCTAACAATACCGAATGAGAACACGAAATAGTAGTAAAACTAAAATTTAATTTGAATTTAGTAAATCCATTTGCTGTCATTTTGG